>KZ508931.1:3330-26991 GCA_002844005.1 Limosa lapponica baueri | reverse complement strand
TTATCCCGCTCCTTCCCGGCTCATGCTCCCTTTTTTCCTAAGACTTGATCCTTCTCCATCCCTGGACCCTACTGAGACATGGATTTGCATGAATTCAACTTCTCCGTCTTCAGCTGCTGCTGCCTCATTAAACAACCAGGCAGCATTTTGGAGGTTTGCTGCTGGGAGAGCTTCGGGTTAAACCTCTCCCATGGAGGAGACACCCTGGGCTGGACATCGGTGGCAATAACGAGAAGCAAAGCCGTGGCACCCGACCAAGCACGGGCTCTCCAGGCTTAGCGCAAACCCAGGTCACAAATCCCCTGCGACGAGCTGAGCTTACGGCTTGGACGTGCCGCCGCTCACACCGATTCCTGCTGGATGCTGCCGAGACGCAAGACAATCTAATCAATCATCCCACGGCCCCATCGATTCCTCCGCCCCCGATTTCCCAGAAGGGAAACTAAGGCACTGCTGCCAGCCTGTGAGATCATGACGGAGCTGGGAATGAGCCGTGCTCACCGGCCCCAGCCTGGTTGTCCCAGATTTGGCCACCAGTGGGATGTGAGAAGAGAGCAAGGGAGACCCTGGGGCCGTATGCTGCTCTCCAAAAAAAACCCCAAGCCCGGGTGGATTTTGTCCTGGCACCATGAGCCATGGGTGGCAGTGGCTTTCTCCGTGTTGCGAGTTTTACCTTGATTTCACCTTCAGATTTAGCTTTTGTTCGACGCGAGGTATTTGCCACGGGTATATTTAGCTGGTGCCGCACACAACTGGCCTGTGCTGCTTCTTGGCATTCAGGCAGGTGCTGTTTAATTAGGACAGCACCTCGTTACCAGTTTGTGCTCTCGTTCAGCCAAGATTAGTGGGCAGAAAGATGAAAAGGGGGATATGCCACCAGTGGGTATAAATAGATTGATCTGGTTATTATTATTTATTGCTCGGGCGTGCTCTCATCCCTGGCTGCCTGCAGTACGAGCCAGGAACAGGCAGCCAGGCCTCCTCCAAGGGAAGATCAGAAGATGTCTCCAGCTTTGGCTTTCTGGGCTCCCCATTTGGCCCCACCACGTCACGCTGTGTGTCACACAGCCTCCCGGGGCCGTCACGGCAGTCCTTGCTGGGAGCGGTGGCATGATGGCATCTCTCCCTCGCTCTTCGCAGGTGCTGAAGGGTTTCCCCGACTGCCTGCAGGCAGACATCTGCCTCCACCTCAACCGCACGCTGCTCCAGAACTGCAAGGCGTTCCGAGGAGCCAGCAAAGGCTGCCTGCGCGCCCTGGCCATGAAGTTCAAGACGACTCACGCACCACCCGGAGACACCCTGGTGCACTACGGAGATGTCCTCACCACGCTCTACTTCATCTCCCGGGGCTCCATCGAGATCCTCCGGGAAGACATTGTGGTGGCCATCTTAGGTGGAAAAGTCCTTCCTTCTGAGAGGGCAAGGGGCGATGGGCAAGGGGGGGAAGGATGATGGGTGAAGGGTGATGGGCGATAAGCCAAAGGGGTGAAGGACTTCTCCATGTCCTGGAGAAGGGAAGGCTGTTCCCCAGCCTCTGGCTGGTGACCGCACCAGTGGACAGGGGTTGGAGGATCCCCTGCCAATGCCAGGGAGAGACCAAAAAGTAGTGAGGAGAGTAGGGCATGGCTCAGCAGTCCCCAGCCATCACTGACGACCCACTGCCCTGGCTCAGTCTCCCCGTCAGTGATGCCTTTCATGGTGGAATCCCCAGCATCCACAGTCAGGGTTGTGGTTGCTGAGCATCCCCTTGTCCATGAGCCCCAAAGTGAGGTCTGGTGGTGCAGTACATCTGGAACTGGGGTGAGTGCCCACCTCCCCCTAATGTCCTGTCTGTTGGCACAGGGAAGAACGACATCTTTGGGGAACCCATCAGCCTCTACGCCCGCCCAGGGAAGTCCAATGCTGATGTGAGGGCCCTGACCTACTGCGACTTGCACAAGATCCAGCGGGAGGACCTGCTGGAGGTCTTGGACATGTATCCAGCCTTCTCTGACAACTTTTGGAGCAACTTAGAGATCACCTTTAACCTGCGAGATGTGAGTGCCAGGGCTGTCCCAGGGAGGGATGTGGTCAATGCCTTAAATGTGGCAAGTGGGAGGGCTGAAGCAAGGGTGTCAACAGGTGCTCCTCACTCATTATTCTTTTAAATAATCAGGTTTGCAATCCGTGGAAGGCTTGGAACGTTTTTGTTATTGCTGTTTGACTCTTAAACTTTATGACTGATGTTTTTTCAGAGACAGTTGCCTGGTAAGATGGAAAAGAGAGTCAAATTCCCTCTACGTCCTGCCCCACCCCAGGACATCCTGCCCCACCTCAGGGTGCCCCTTCCTTCCCCATGGCCCTGACGCCCTCAACTCAGTCTCAGAGCACCCAGGCCAGCCTCTAGGATCCCTTGAGCTATGCCACCAGTCCAGGAGTCACTGGGTGGGACAGGGCAGTGCTGAAGAGCCAGAGATAGCTGGAGACCAGCCCTAGGAGGATGCTGAATAGACTATAGCCCCCATGGCACCTATGGATGGGCCATGGCATCCATGGATGGGCCTTGGTGCCCATGGATGGGACATGGAACCCTTGCCCTGGTGACCAGCCCCTCTCATCCCTCAGGCAGACAGCGTTCCCCGCTCACCACTCAGTGAGGAGTATGACTGCACCTACCGGCGGGCGCGCCGACGCAAGCATTCCCTTTGCCAGCCCAACAAGCCCGGTGAGTCCCACAGCATCGGCAGAGCCTGGTTTGCAGGGCTGGGGAGCGGGATCATCATTTAATTACTGCCCTAGCAGGTGCCCCAAAGCAGAGGCAGTGCCTCCATCCCTGCAGACCAGTATGTCCCCACCCTGGGGGCTCCCACGCAGCCTTCCCTCCCTCTTGTGAGGATGCCCCAGCCCTACGGGCACCCTAGAGGGGATGGGGGCTGATTTTGCCATGTGTGGTACTCCCCAAACTAACCTGTTTTGCTGCCCCACAGACCCAGACACGGGCATCTCTGATGCAGAGCAGTATCACACCTACTCAGAGCTCACCAACCCGCAGGACCCGCTGAGTAAGGACCAGTGGGATGACCTGGGCAGCAGCACCACTCCCTGCTCCCAGACCAGTGACGACGAGGCCAAGACTGGCAGCCCTACAAAAGCTGAGCCCTTCCCCACATCCAAAAAGGATGACTTTGCTTTGCCCACGCTCAGCCTCGTCACCACCAACACCGGCGGCACAGAGGTCGGCAAGCAGGCGGCGGAGAGCAGCCAGTCCTATGCAGGTACCCACAGCTGCAGCCAACGCTGGCAGGAGGAGGGTGAGAGATGCTTGGGCATGGTGGCCTTGTCCTGGGGCAAAGCCAAGCAACTCACATGGATTTGGGGGGGGAGTCATGCTTGTCTTTGCTGCCTTTTGTCCCCAGTGGTATTTCCTCTGTCCTTCCTGTACCCTGCAGTTTCTCCTAGCACCCAGGGACCCCTTTGGGGCTGCCCCAACAGGCCAAATGCTACATGCCTTCCATAGGTGTGTTGGGTGCCAGTGTGATGGACTGTCCATGAGCACCTTGGGTGCCAGGGTGATGGATCCCCATAAGCACCTCAGGTGCGAGGGTGATGGACTCTCCCTGAGTACCATGTATGTCAGGGTGATGGTTCTCCATGAACATGTTGGGTGATGGCTCTGCATGGACTTGTTGGGTGATTGTGGAGCACCTCCATGCCAGTGGGGCTGGGGGATGCAAGACAGAAATGCTGAGATGTCTTCTCTCCTTCCAGCCACCCCCCTGGACATCCCCAACATGTTCACCTTCTGGGAGGATGGGAGGCCGAACCACCACCCGGAGCCTTTGCAACACATCTCCTTGGTACACAGCTCACGGGACATCCCCCCGCACAGTGACTACAGACCGGGGCAGATCGAGTCCAGGCTGGAGCTCCTGCAGGCCCAGCTCAGCAGGTGGGCAGGTCCTCCAGGGCACAGGGTTGTAGAACACCCAGGGGGGCTCTGGGCCATCACCTTCTCCTGCTCTCTAGGGGTGGCTGCAGTGGGGTCTGTGTGGACCAGGTGCCACCTCCTGACCCCCTGGGACACTGCATTCCCTGGGGAGGTGGCGGGAGCGCTTTGCAAACACAGCAGCTTCTCAAACTGCAAGTCGTCACCCTGGCTGCAGCACAGCACCCGGTCTGGTGCTGTCCCACCACCCCTGGGATCTGCCACTGCCTCCCAGACTCGATGCAATCGCAGACACGAAACCACCCACGGGCGCAGGACCTGAGCCTTTTGCAGGCCTCCTCTTCCTGTGGCAAAGAGCTGCAAACATCCTCTTGCTCGAGCAAACGAGCCTCGTGCACGTTGTTGCCCTCTAAATAAGAAAAAAAATAAAAAACCACCATGATTTTTGAATGAGAAGGAAGAGCCCACACCGGAGACGCAGGTTTAAAGGCCCCAGGCAGCACCCCCACGAGCGGCTGGCTCTCCTGCTCCATGGCAGCTGCCCAAGTTAAGCTCACTTCACCGCAGAGCCCACACACGTACTGCAGTGTCTCGCCATCCCCGGCACCAGGGGCTGGATCTCCTGCCCACCCTGTAAGTGCTGCCAAGACCGCTGCCTGCGAGGGGGGCTGCGCCCACTCCTGCTCCGAGCTGCTCGTTGCAGCCCAGGACAAGGCAGAAGGAAGAGACTTATTCTACTTTTCCATTTCCTTCTATTCCTCAGTTAAAAATGGCTGGCACCAGCCTGCCTTGCTCCCATCTGTCAGCACAGGCAGCTGGCCTGGAGAATTGATCCAGCTTAAAACTAACCATTGCAATTTTTTTCCCCGCTCCGGGGTAGTTTTAGCTTTATTCAGTTCCCCGCTCCACATCCTAGATTGGCTCCACAAAAAATTGGGCAGGGGATGATTGAGCGTGGCAGGAGAGAGATGGCAGGATTGATCCCTCTGTGGCAGCGCTGGTTTGAAGCTCTGCTAAAAACCTCGCCAAGCAGCACCAGGCAAAGCATCATCACCCTCGGGCAGCTGAATCGGCACCTCCTCCCCGGTGCCTCCCTTGCCCGGCCGCGGGTCTGGCTCCCGTGGGATGCAGCGGGATGCACTGTGCTAACACTGGGCTGCTCTGTCCCCAGGCTGGAGTCCAGGATGTCGTCAGACATTAATATAATCCTCCAGCTCCTGCAGCGCCAGCTGTCCCAAGTGCCGCCCGCTTACAGCCCCATCTCGCCGTCATCCCACAACCTGGCCATGTACGGCATCCTGCCGCGGAGCATGGAGCCGCTCACCCCCTGCGTGCCCCCGGAGGACGAGGAGCCAGCGGCCCCAGAGCAGGTAAGGCCACCCCTCCTGGCTCAGCACCGGCAGAGCTTCCTTCTGCCCCAAGCAGACGGGTCCTGGAGGGCCAGCGGTTCCTTCCAGCCTCCCTGCAGGCAAAGCCCAGCCAAGCATTTTGCCCCCAGGGGTCTTGAGATGGGAGTAGATCTACCTAGAGATGCTTCTGCCCAGGGCATCGCTGATTTGGGGGCACAGCCTGCCATCTCCAGCACTACCACGTTGCCCCAGCAGTAGGGAAGGGAGTGGGTTCCTCTGCTCTGAGGCTTCCTCAGGCAAAAAATAACCTCTTGGGGGCCTGATGGGGTGAGGAGAGAGCGTGGCTACTTTGTTTTGCTTTTGCCATAACCCACCTGGTTCCTCCTTTCCCACCAGAGCCCGAGCTACACGGAGGTAGAAAAGCTCCACTTGAAATCCAGGGACTCCTTGTCAAGCGGGATGCAGCCCACTGTGGCATCCGACGAAACCATGACGGTCTACTCCGAGCAGGAGCACCATTCCCCACCTCTCCCGACCCCAGAGCCTCCCCACCAAGGGGCACCAAATACCCAGGGACTCTTCCGGGGCTCTCGTTTCCCTTCCCTCCCTGAGCACTTGGAGGCATCCTCCGAGCACCAGGACATTCAGAGACACCTCTCCGACCCAGTGCTTCCTGGAAGTTAGAGATGTGGGGGCTGCGAAGCAAGTCAAGAGGAACCTCAACTGCGAGCTTGGTCAGTTGATGTTGATTTTGACTGCAAGGGTAAGTCGGAGGACAATGCCATTGGCTCAGGGGTATAATTTGTAGCTGTCTTCTGCCACCGTGAAAGGAAGCGTAGAGTGGCTGGCTTCCAAGGTCAACGTTTTCCAGCGGTTCCCATAGAGTAGATTTCATTTGCACATTCTAGTGAACCCAGAGCAGTTCTTTCTTACGGCCACCAACAAGCTGGCGAGGCCAAACGGTACCCACCGCCTCTTCCTTGCCAAGGCTTCCTCTCGAGAACGGCACAAGCCAAGTGAGCCACAGCGACCGGAGGAGAGGGAAACCACGGCTCTTAGCTGTGAAGCCACTTTGCTGTCAGCTCTTTGGAGCAGGGACCATTGCGCTGGTACTAGGCTTAGCCCGGCGGAGCCAGTGGGCATTACGGAACGGGTAGTCACCAGAGGAGGAGGAGGAGATCCCCACAGTGTGGTACTGGGGGGAGCTGCAGGGGGGAAGCCCAGGACAAGGACAGAGGAAAGAAGCTATCCTTGTCCTACTTGACTGCCACTGAGAAACTAAGGGCCAACAGCCCCTGCCACTTCAGCATGCTTCAGCACGAGTCCTAGGGCACTGACTTCTCCAGCAAGGCTGATTGCGCCTTGCAAACCCCAACACACATCCTACAACTCCCCAGATAAACCCAACTGGTCACTGGCCTGGGCATAAAGCACAAAACTCAAAAAAAAGCACAATCCCAGAAAGCCGAAAAGCCCCAGACACCTCATCTCCAGCCCTTCCTCCCACCTTCTCTCTTTTGATAAAGGTTTGATAGATGCTTCCTCCTCCCCAGCCCTTTGCCCGGCAGACTCCCGCAGCATCCCCCGTAGGAGAAGCCCACTTAGCACTGCCGCCTTGCTGTTCGGTTAGATGCTGTGACAGTCCTAGGCCGCCTGCTCAAGTAATGTATCGAGCTCCCTTTGAGAGTAGTAAAACTGTGAGCATCTCTTTCTCTGGAGTTTTAGTGTACACTTTGCTAATAAAGATGTTTTTGGCACCTAACGTGGATTACAGCTGCTTGTTGGGAGCATCCATGAATTCATCCCCGGCAGGTGATAATCTGCAAAGGCCCCTCAAAAGGCTGTGGTCAAACCTCAGTTGCTTCATCCAGGGAGTGTGGGGCTAACGGAGCCCACGTGCAGGTCTTACAGGTCAAGGATGGCACCTGAAGGGGCTTTGCTGAGCAATTCCCTCCCAATAGGATGAAGTCCAGGCTCAGTAGCCATTTGCAAAAGCTCTTCTACAAGACCAGCCTGCTGCTGTTGTTCTGCATGTAAGAAATGACCTCACAAACACACCTCAGGTGACGATTACACCAAGAATCTAGAGCCCAACCTACATCCCTTGCTGAAGGGTACACGGCTCCTGTCCCCATGGGGCTCCTCCTTCAGGAGGGCTGGACCCAGGATCACCCATGGCAGATCCCGTATGGCCATGAGAAGGGAGGACAGACCCCTTGCCCTCAGCAGGGGGTTAAACCTGCCTCTCCCCAGCCGATCTCCCTCCATGGCAGGGCTAAAACCAGCCGGCAGCCCCAGCCCCAGGCCCCAGGCTGGCACAGTCCCACAAAGGGGCTATTTATAACCTGGACCAGCCGAGGTTTTGGCTGGCAGCGGCCAGGACACCTTCTGCCTGGCCCATGCCTCGCCTAGAGAACCAGGAGGCCTTGAGGCCTTTCCAGGAGGGGGTGTGCCTGGGGAAGTGCCCAGACCCCACACCAGGGCCTGGGGCAGCCACCAACCCTGCCATGAGGGAGCCAAGCTGCCAGCGGGGGCTCGAGCCAGGCGCTGGGCCTCAGCCTGCCCTGCTCCCAACAGAAGCTCCCTGGGAAGCCGACGCCCACCTGACCCCCTTCCCCAAGTAAGGCGCCGGGCACACACCAATACTGCTACATGCTACCAAAAATAAACCCCCATCATTAAGTTGCAGTTAATAAGAGACAAGCCCGTCCCCAGCAGTCTTTCGGCGGAGGCGGGACTCGAACCCCCGGTAGCGCCGTGCTCTTGAAGTGCCTCCCGCCCGCCTCGGGCTGACGGGACTGACACCCCTTCCAGCCAATCGATTCTCAGGAAAGGCTCAAGGTCCCGCCTCGCACCACTGCGACCCCTAGTAGCCAATAAGATGTCGAGAACGAGCATGGCCTCCCTCCGGGGCGGGGCCAAACGCAACGGTAGGTTATCCCAGACAGGGGGCGAGCGTCCGTTTGGAATGAAGGGCAAAGCGACCAATAGAAGACCGAAGAAGGCCAAACGGACGGGTGAATTACCCAATAGATGCCCGAGGCTCTAAGTGACAGGCAATAGAGCCAACCCGCAGGCAGTGGGCGGGGCGCCCCGCGTGGCTTCCGTTCCCGTTGTGTGAGGGGCCGAATCCCAAACGGCCTCCGCGCTGCTCCCGTTGCCGCCGGGGTCTGGAGCCGGGCCTGGGGGCGCGGCGCCGTGCTGCGGCCTCCCCCGCTCCCCGCCACCTCTCCGGCCCCGCTCCTCCTTTCCCCCCGGCCCGCTCCGCCATCCCGTTCCCTTCAGTCGGGCCCATCGCTCCCTTCCCAGCCCAGCCCGGGGCCCCCCTCGGCCAAGCCCGCTGCCCCCCTCAGCCCCGCCGCTGCCCGGGGCCCCCTCAGCCGAGCCATGTCGCTGCACGGGAAGCGGAAGGAGATCTACAAATATGAGGCGCCCTGGACCGTGTACGCCATGAACTGGAGCGTCCGGCCGGACAAGCGGTTCCGTCTGGCGCTGGGAAGCTTCGTGGAGGAGTATAACAACAAGGTGGGGAGCGGCGGCGGCCGGGCCCGGCTCTACCGGCATCGGGCGGCGGGGCCGGGGCGAAGTGAAGGGGAGGAGGGGGCCGACCATCTTCATCTCAGTGGTTCAAGCGGCTCCCCGGCCCCGGGCAGGGCCCCCGGGGGTGGTGTGGCTGGAGGGAGTCCTCCTGCCTTGCCCTCGGCGCTGGGAGCTGTGTAGAGCCTTCAGGTGTTCCTCTGAAGTGCAGGCTGCCGGCCTGGATTCAGGCTGGTTTCCTCCTTCGAGCCCTCAGCTGTTGGGACACTGAGGGATTGGGGGTGGGAAGAGCCATGGGTGCTGCTGCTGGGTGCTCCTCAGCCAGGAAGGTCCCCTCGCTGGGGCATACCTGGCTTTTTTTCAGTATGAACGAAAGTTTATGGCCAGGACTGAAGTTTGTTCATATACAGGATGTCTGAGGCCGTGTTAGAAATGCGCCGTTCTCATTGTACTTTCTTGCTGTGGAAGACTTCCGTGTGATAACTTTTTTCATAAGTATATAAACCACTTTCACTGATTCCTCAGTACCTTTACTTTTCTCTGAGAACAAGGGTGTAATGAGGCATGAGATTATATCTTCAGTGTTTCCCCGCCAGATATAAGCGGAGAACCTTACATGGGTAATAGAGACTACGTGTTCACCTCTCCGAACACTTGTGCAGTCATTTCTGAACAGACTTTAATGTGCTAGTCTGATATAATGAATGGAAAAGAGATGAGGAAATGGGCATAGCTATAGAGCATCCTGAAATTTGGGCGAAACTAAGGTTTTTGCAAATACAGCTTTGTGTGTTTATAGCATGTGTGCTTTGTAGCTTCGCAGAAAATCACGGCAGAAAGTTGGTGTTGGGGATTGGGCTTCGTGCACGGATGTGATGAGAGGGGGTGATGGTAACGTAGGGGTGACATCTCTTATGGTGGTTTAATTACTGCACTTGCAGCACTCCTGGACGTGATACTTCTCCTGGGCACTTTGTTGTTCAGCCAGTATGAGTTGGCTGCGTATGAGTTGTCTCCTTCTGCTGGTGAGCACTGTTGTGGTTCTGGCAGTACTGCTGGGGAAAGGCAGGTCCCTGAGCTCAAAAACTTGTCATTTGTTTAAAGACCGACTTGAAAACGTTTCAGTAGTATGTACTCCGAGAAGCTAAAATAACAAACTTGCAAACAGTTTTTTGTGTAGAAGTGGTAGAGTTGGCTAAAAAGGGCGTATATGCCTTTATGTTGCCTTTACCTCCTGGAGTTTGGACCATGCCCTGGGGTTGCTCTCAATTACAGCGTGATCGGGTCTGCTTTTCACTTCAGGCTTCAAGCGTAAAGCAGTTGACTCAACCCCTGACTTCTCTACCCTTTACACTCACAGCTGTTGCAGACAGAAATTGTGTAGGACTATGCGAATTACTGCTGTCTGTAAATATTCCCCAGGGCTTCTCCTGACCTCCGAGCTTCAGGAATTCTGTTGACTTCAGTCCATGTAAGCACCACATGTTTATGAGATCTATGTGGTGTGAAGAGCTGGAAAATAATTGTATGAGAATGGGGTGCCAGTCTGGGTGCTTCTGCCATAGAAGTAAAGATGATATATGATTAAAAATTAAACTTGTACAATAAATGCAGTGGAACATAACCTTCACTTTGCTGAGAGGTTTTGCTGTGTCTCTGATATTTCAAGGGGCGGTGGGGTTTTTTTGAGGTTTTCTTGTTTGCTGGTTTTTGTAGTGCTTTCAGTACAGTCTTCCACTGTAGGAAGGTAATTAACAGAGACCTGTCTTGGGTAATTACAAGTGTTGTTATTGCTTAGAGTATTGATGTTGTCCTTTTTACTTTGGGGACCAAAACAAGCTTGGGAGTGGTGTTTCACCTGCACTGCCTTATGGTGTCTTAGTATGACTCTCACAGCTTTTCCTGAATCTTTTAGAGGATACTGAAACAATCAGGGAATAGCTTCATGCTCCGGACTGGGAACTCCTGGACAATACTGTGCGCTTGTGCTGGGTGCACACTAGTTGTAAACTCTTCCAGCTTCTGTCCATGGAAGTGGTATAACTAAAAGAGCAAAGGGAAAGAACCAAAGTTACCCTGTTTCAGTAGTCCATAGTATTGTGCTCCAAAGGGTCTGGAGCGGTTGGTTTTATGGCTTCTGGGGTAAGCAGAAATTTAAGATTATTTTTTTTTCAGGGCATATGTGAAAGCTTTGTCCTCCTGTGTAATTTGCCCTTCACAGTTGAGATGTTTTATATTGCCAGCTTCTGACATCAAAATACGCTTATAGGTACCGTTGGCACTAATTAAAAGGATAATGAAAACTCATTTTCATTTCAACTTTCTCTTTGCGCTCATAATCTTTAGAGGTTTCTGAGAAGCTCCAGACAACGTTTCTGTTCTGATGTTGCAATGGTTTGTTCCAAATAGCTGGATTTCTTCCTTACCCTTAACATACTTAAAAAAAAAATAGTTTGGAATTGCAATTCTGGCTTGCTTAAAATCTAACCAAATAGGTGAATGTACCTTTTCCTTATGACTCTTCTGTTTTAGGGTTGTTTTTTTTTAAAAGGTGCTTTTAAAAAGACTTAATGTACCGAGTGTTTGTTGCAGCAGAAGTGCTCACTGTGAGGGAATAACAGTGAAAGAAAGGAGGGATTCTTCTCTTACTTGTCTCTGATTTTCTCTTTCTGTAGTAGTTACCAGAGCTTGAAGTACTTGCAAGTTACATATATAAAATGGCTGTTGACACCTCTGGTTTGTGGGGAACTCAAATCTATTGACTGCCAAACCCTAATTTACTGCTATCCCTAATTCCCAGGCGCTTCTAACCTCTGTCAGCCCCCGCGCTAACAAGCTGTATGCCATACCAGAGAGCTAGTTGCCAAGAACCGTTTAAACCCCAGAGGAGGTTTGTTTCAGCTCGTACACCTTTGCTGATCAAATCACTGGTATAAGAAGAGAGATGTCTGGCTCCAGTTGGACGAACTAAAATTATTTGGAGTAGTGTTTCCTGAACTTCTTGGATTAGGAAACTGCTGTCAGCGTTTATAATGTGTCATGGATCACTGGTGTTAACGGGAGGGAACAGAGTTGTTCATAAATCTCACTGATAACGCTGTTCCGCAGGCTCCTGGCTATGGCTTCATGGACCAGGAATGATCTGTGGAAAACATCAGGAAAGGCTGATTTTGGGATCTATCTGTATGAAAAAACTGGAGTCCAGTTTAGAAAGCAGTAGAGGATGTTGCTGTATGCTGCTCATTCCCACACTGGAGTGGACTGACAGGTTATGACCACATGCTTTCCACCTTCTCCTGAGCAGTGTCTCGAATCCAGGAGTGCTCAGGGTACTTGTTTCACCAGAGGGTCATTTTTTTTTTCTGTAAGGTTTAGAGTTGCAAAGAAAAATTGATTGCGTGTTGAAGATTAATTGGTGCAGTGAGATCTTTCTGATTGTATGCGACCCTAAAATAATTGTGAAATGTCATTCTTAGTAGTTACTAATTAGATTAAAGGAATATAGTTTTTTTTTAAAAAAGTACTGTGAACCTCCTTCACTGTTTCGCAAACCAGGCAAGAAAAGGAAGCAAGTTTTTACCAAATTCTGCATTGTTTAATTCTGTGTCTGCCTCTCTTGGATCGTGTTGGAGAGATGCAATTTTTGTAGAAGTTAAGAAATGGTGATTAAAGGTACTTTACTCAGATACGCTGTTGCAATAAAGCCTTAAATTAATAAAGGCTTGGATTACGATAGGAAAATCCACATCCAATTTTAGCATATCTTCATGTATTGGAGAAAAAAATAATGACTTAGCATTCCTAGCTACTATCGTAACCTAATTGCAAAACTAATGGAGATTGAACATGCTGGTCCTCATTTTCCCACTGGAATGAGTTACAGATAGAAGTGGAATGGTTCGAATTGTGTCCAGACTGACCGTTTCTTTTCTGTTAGTGTCACCTCAGTCTCGGCTGGACTGGAATTGAGGGAGCTACTTCGTGCAGTACCTGGCAGCAGCAAATCTTGCCTCACTTGCAGGAGGGAGAGACGAGGCTCTAATATAATCAGCATCCTGAAAATAATTCCGTCGTTCCATCTCCTCGTGTTCAGCCTGCCCAAGAGGATGAATGGAGGGATTTTGTCATCACTGTATGTGATCAAGTCCGAAGAGAAGAGTCATGCCTTTGAATATGCTGAGCTAGGAAAGAATAGAGCTTCTTAAGCAGTATTTTCTGCTTCTGCTCCCGTCTCTGGGCAGACTGATGCCTCCTGCTCAGAGTTAGCAGCGGCTGCTGCCAGGTCTGACAATCAGTGTCAGACGCCTGATCCTCAGCAGCTGCCAGGAGCTCTAGTGTTGCTAATGGCATTTTTTTTCTCTAACCTGGCCTGCACCTCAAAATGTCAAAGATCGCAAAGATACTGGGTTGCTACACGGTCATTGCTTTTTCTTCAGATCTGGGGAGGGGTTAAACACAAATACGCAGCAAGGGAATATGTAAATTCACACCAATGGAAGCAGGTCCTTTGCGGTTTGAGATTTGGGTCTGGTTATGATTATGTTGATTGCTTTGGGTAGGCTTAATACACTCATCTTGAGCTGAAAACAATCTAAGCAAAGGAGAAGAAATGATTATAGGTCATTTGTCTTCTGATCCTGACCTTGCCGCAAGATTTTTCTATCACCAAGGACAACTTGCTTCCTTTGTAAAATCCGCTTAGTATTTCTGATCCCTAAAGGAGTTAGAAAGCTATTTGTCAATCACTTCAGAAGACTGGGAGATTCTTGACTGATTCATACTCGTGTGAAGTATAATGAGTAGCTGTAATAAAGAGTCCAAGGCAGACAAATACCCAGTGTTTAGAAGCGTACTTGGATATGTCTTTCGGGGTTAGTTATGGGGTGAAAAGGATGGATCTTCTCGTTGTGACGGTTTGCATTTCTTAAAGCATCTCTGCATGGGCTCATAACTGCTGATGTTACAGTTCAAGATCCACTGAACCATTTGTTGTTTTTCTGTTATGAGGGGGGGAAAAAATATAGTAGACGTCTGATTTAGTTCAAATGTGTGGTTTATTAACCAAATTGCTCATCCTAGAATATTTAGGATTTTTTCCAGATAAACATCTTAGAAAAAGTCCATTAAGCCACTGTTTCCAGGAGGAAGCTGCTGTGTGGAAAGTACTAGGAAGTTCCTACCGAGGGCCACTCACAAATTAATTGTAGTGAGGTGTCCCCATAATGTTTGTGTTTGAACAGCATTTATCACAGTGGGCCTTTCATCCTGTTTAGGTCCCGTAGTCACTGCGAGGTTAAACATATCCTCCCAGCACCATATTGTTCTGTGAACACTTTCTGACATGTCAATATTTTTCTAATAACATAATGTCTGGGACTTGAAGTGTAACCTCAGGTGTTGTCATCACCAAGCTATGTGGAGTGTGGAGATAGTTTCTTGTTTGCTCTGTCTTGCATCGCTCTCACAACTGGGCAAGTTACCCCTTCCCGCTGTCACTTACTGTGCAAAAAACCCAATTTGCAATTCAGTTACCCAGAATCTTTCAGCAGACCTGCTTTCTTGGTCTTTTCACACAAAACATTTGAATAATTCTGTAAATATTTTAGCTTCCCGATTCTCCTTTAAGCCTGAACTCTATTTTACTTTCTGACTCTGTGATGTGATTAATCTGCATCATAATTTTGTGCAGTTGTGGCAGAAGGCTTTGGTTAATGTGATGCTGAAAAGGGCTTGATAGCTGGCTGATACGCTCTGTCACAATCTGCGGGGTTATGGCCGAGAACTCCATGGTACGGGCTGTAATTGTGGGTGGCTGTTGTGCCCACAGCTCGTCCTGCTCTCGACATTGTCAGCGTCACTTCAGTTAAAAATGACTTGGAATAATGTTTGTGCAGTTTAAGTCTGTGATTTAAACTAGGCTTTGTAATGTGGAAAAGAGAAGGGTGGTCTTCAATCCTTTAGGATTGGATTTTGATTCATTTGAGATCATCTTTTCAAAGCACTGTGGTGATTATGTATGCTTCCCTTTGCTTACATGCCCAGATAGGAAACAAAGCTTTAACAATTTCTCATTCCATTGACATGATGGTCCTTTTATATTGTCCTTGAGGTTACAGAAAGCGTCCTTCTGAAATGCTCTCAGTCTTAATGCTTTAATCATAAATGAGTATTTTGATAAAACGTTTTCTTTTAAATATGGCTTCTTACAGGTGCAGCTTGTTGGTTTGGATGAAGAGAGCTCTGAATTCATTTGCAGGAACACCTTTGATCACCCCTACCCTACCACAAAGCTTATGTGGATCCCAGACACCAAGGGAGTTTATCCAGACCTGTTGGCAACCAGTGGTGACTATCTGCGCGTGTGGAGAGTGAGTAAATCCTCCCTAGAAAAAAGATAAAGCATGGTATTAATTCTGTTGCGTATTGATCTCATTTTCACTCGAGACCAGAGCGAGTTGTTTTCCTTTCTGGGCATCTTGCCCTTGCTGCAGTGTGGAGGTTAAGACATAAAATCAAGTCAGAGCACTTGGTAACTTTTCTTAACAGCAATAATGTGACCTAAACACGAAGACTATAGGAGAAGCAGAATTATGATGGTAGTTGCTGTTTTAATGACCTTATTGAAGATAGAGATGGTGATTGTGTTTTCCAGAGCTTTAGGATGTAAAGCTGAGAGAAAAGAAAGCCAGGATTAACACCTTATGTTTTGGAAGTGCAAGTGGAATAAGTCGTGTGATGTTGCTATTTAAGTCAGATGTTTCGCTTTTTCTAAAGGTGGGTGAAACAGAGACCCGGCTGGAGTGTTTGCTGAACAATAATAAGAACTCTGATTTCTGTGCTCCACTAACATCGTTTGACTGGAATGAAGTGGATCCTTACCTTCTAGGTGAGACTGACAAAATGCTACGTTTTCAGCCTGGAAAAAACACGCTTCTGTATTTAGTTGGGTGAAGTCTAGACTGACTGCTGTGTCATTGCATGTCACGGGTTAATTTGGTAACTAACCGGTGGCCAACCTTCTAAACTAGAGAAGTTGCCATTGTCTTAGGTTAAAAATAAATATATAAATGAGCAGCTCATGGAGACTATTTTGCAGTGAAAGGTGTCCTGTCCAGCACAGAATGAGTCCCTTGGGTTGGACTGGGGGTGCTCCTTATTTGCAGATACTCTGAGTCTTCAGGGCCGGTGAGCTATTGCTGTTGTGTTGAGTGATGATAAAACTCTCCTTATTTCAGTGTGTTCTGGATTGGATAGAAGACTATGTACCAAGCTTTTTCTTTTGTGAAGCCATTTCAGCAGCAGGAGTAAAGCCAGGATCCCTTAATTCAGTTGGAGGAGGGGGCCAAATGCTTAAGGTTTAATTATAGCCTATGGGACAAATTGTGGATCCAAGATGACTGATCCAGCAGAGGTTTGTTTCCCAGAAGAGTACAGCCATTTATGTCAGGGGGATTTGTCCAGAGATTAACAGTGATAATATGTCTTAGTAATTATTTACTACATGATTTATATTTCATGTGTTGCATCTCTCATCTCTTAAGAGCTTTACTGCTAGCCCCACCTTCAGTCCACAGAAATAATCAATTAATCATAATACGATTTTGCAACACTATGACTGAATTTTGGTTTTGATGTGTGCATGAGACTTACAGGAAGGGAAAGTTCATCTCGGCATTGCATAAGGCTTCCGAATAGATTGAAGTAGACGGGAGCTATTTACACTTTATTCCTGTGTGGAAGACTATTTCTGCAGCTAAAAGGTTTGGGTCATTTAAATGCATGGTAGACTGTTACCTGTTTGACATTCTTGGTTTTAATTGTATGCTGTTCTTGTTGCTATTTTGATCTGTAGATTTCAGAGGATATCGCGTTAATCCAGTAAGTGATTAAATAATTCGTGAGATTATTAATTTTTCTAACAGAAGTGGTTTTGTTTCAGGTACCTCTAGTATTGACACAACCTGCACTATTTGGGGTCTGGAGACAGGACAGGTTCTGGGAAGAGTAAATCTGGTCTCTGGCCATGTGAAGACCCAGCTTATTGCGCATGACAAAGAGGTGATGGCTTTTTTTCGGTTGTTTACATTGTATATTTTTTTTAAGCACTAGAGACAGAACTTTTCTGGTTTGCCCCTTTTCCTTGAAAAATATAATGATCCAAAAAGATGACTTATCTGTGATTAATATACAGTTTTGAGTACCAAACTAAAACTATGCTATTGGCTGTCAAAACTGTTTACTCATCATAGAATCTGGGTTTGAGAATGTGATTGTTTTACTAGGTTATGCTCCAGAATATTTTAGAAAAACGAGGTCAAATGTCAAACTGGAATTGAAATCAATTGCACAGCAAAGGCAATAAACAACTTGCAAGATTCTTTCATTTTAACATAATATTACTTTTCAGCAATTAATATAAAAAACCTGAATCTGGGAAATTGGTATGTTTAATTTCAGTGAATGATCCTATAATGATGTAACCCTTAAGTTTTTCCCCTTCCTTGGTAGGGACATCAAATATTTGACAGAATATGTCGCAACTAGATCTGCTATCCATATATCAAATCCATTTTACTGCAAATTAGGAGGCAGTGTGCTCTCTAAAACTAAGGTTATGTTTTCCTCTGTCCTGTTACTGAGCAGGTGTATGACATAGCATTTAGCCGAGCCGGTGGTGGGAGAGATATGTTCGCTTCAGTTGGTGCAGATGGCTCAGTGAGGATGTTTGATCTCCGTCATCTGGAACACAGCACCATCATTTACGAGGACCCACAGCACCACCCGTTGCTGCGTCTCTGCTGGAATAAGCAGGATCCCAACTATCTTGCTACAATGGCCATGGACGGCATGGAGGTAAGGGGGCAGCTCGTCTTCTGTGGGTGCTGGTGGTTGTGGTTTTTTGGGAGGGGGGCTTGGTACTAAGGTGTAGTAAGAGAAGGGTAGCTCTCTTTAAAGAGCTAAAGGGGCAATGTCAGTATGTGACCTGAAGTATGATTAAGGACCAATTCTTCATGCAGTAACTTCAGTATGAGTTAAAGAAGTAACTTTGTTATGAACTTGAAGTTCTCTGTGGCTTGTATGTATTTCATCTGGTTTTTAAGAGGGGTTTGAGAGCCAGTTCGGCAATAGTTTTCCCGTAAAATCTTAACTGCAAGTGTTTTAGTCACCTTGTTCTTTCTCGATTCAGCCCCCAAGGTGGTGTATCTTGGTTTGTCACCTGTGCTGCTCCAGGGAATTGTAATTCGTTTGCCCTTGTTACACAACTCAGAAGCCCTCCCTGTGAGGTCTGACTCCTTTTGAGACACACTGACCAGCAAGAAACTACTCTTTGAGAAGAGTGTTTCCCAAGCACATCCCTTAGGAAAAGACTGTATTTATAGCCTTGGCTCAAAATACTTGATTTTCTAAAGAACAAATAAAAAAATGTGAGTTATTAATATGGTTCTTTTTCTATAGGTTGTGATTCTGGATGTCAGAGTTCCCTGCACTCCAGTTGCCAGGTTAAACAACCACAGAGCATGTGTCAATGGAATTGCTTGGGCACCTCATTCTTCCTGCCACATTTGTACAGCAGGTGGGTGTGATCCATCCCTGTCCAGCTGTGATGGTGAATCTCTGGGAGCCTTTCGCTGCATTTGCAAAATCCTCTCTCTCCAAAAGTTTATGCCTGCCTTTTGCTAAAGAATACGTGCATTTTAAGGCCCTTTGTTAGTGACTTTCCTAGAATTTTTATAGAAACAGACACCTACTGGAGCTTATTGTGTGGAAGTAGTGAGCCCAGTGCCCAAACTGTGCATCTGCTTTGGATGAGGTGTATTATTTTAATGCTCCTTAGCTTTTTCGCAATCTAGTTCTTCAGTGTTTTCAGTTGATGTGAGTTGCACCGATGATTTGTTTTTCAGCTCTGTCCTGGATGGCGTGTAATGATCCAAGCTTATTTCTTTGGAGCACAGTTGTATGATTGTATCTCTAACTTCAATACTCATCAGGACTGCAATATTCTATATAGCTTCTTGGATTTTACGCCCGTTAGTAGTCATGCATGGAGAACTCGTTATACCTTGATTCTACTTAGGATTTTCTCTTCCTTTTGCAGCGGATGACCATCAGGCTCTCATCTGGGACATCCAGCAGATGCCTCGTGCCATTGAGGACCCTATCCTGGCCTATACAGCGGAGGGAGAGATCAACAATGTACAGTGGGCATCCACTCAGCCAGACTGGATAGCTATCTGCTACAACAACTGCCTGGAGATTTTGAGAGTGTAACTTTACTGCTTCATGCCACAGTGAGGCAGGGCTGTATAATTTCCCCTCCCCTCTAAAGTAAGAACAACACAAGTGGCCAGTATCTGTTGTTGCTTTGCATCTACTGTTACAAGGAACTGTTACGAGAATCAATGGCAGGTGTCTCCTGTCTCTCCAAGACTCTAAAATGCAGAGACGTGCTGAGCCTCTTGGACCTTCTGGGTTCTGGTTTTCTTTTTGTTTTTTTTCCTCAGTTAAAGTTCTGTATATTTGTTTGTTGACTGTATTAATAAGCTTGCAAGCGCTTAAGTTGCTGCATATGTCCATGTGTTTGTCAGCCAGGAGAGGCAGCACACCCAACTAGTTTAAGAGATGTGCAAAACAAGGTGGGGAAAAAGACGTTGATGTTAACAGCCACCTTGGCAGGAATCTTTATCATTCCTGTTGTTGCTGCCTCTAAACTGTTTAAACATTTGTATGGTTTTTATATATTGGGCTAACTTTCTATTGAGTAAGGTTTTTCTCCCTAATTCTTACTTTTGATATGTGATCCACTTCCATATGCCCAAAACAGGATCCGTTCATTGATACGAGTCACACAACACTGCAGGCTCCCTGGCAGAAAAGGCCTGCCAGAATTAACTGTTGCCTTGCCTCTCTATACCTGGTTACCTGGGCAGAATTTTCTGGTGCTGTGAAGTACAAGTACTTGTTGCACAATTTCTTTACACTTTTTCTGATGCTAGAGGCAGTTGTTACTATGGTAGGCCTTATTTTTAAATTATAACTGAATTTGCATGTATCCCGCAGTTGTGTTAGCTGACAGAATGGCAACAGGTTTCAGAAAGAAGATACGTGCATGACTTAAGCTCCCAGGAGATAAATGACTCCTGAAAAAAATGTGATTTGTAATGGACTTGGGATTTATACTTCCAATCAAATTATTTCCCCTCAGAAAACTTACTATCTAAACCAAAATAAAACGGTTTCACACCCTGTAGCTTGCTTGTTTGGCAAATAATACAAGCAAGATTTTGTGGTTAGCCTGTACCTTGGAGCTTCTTTGCCTTTGGCCTGTGTTCCTGGGTATTCTTGAAAGGAGTGATAAGCTATCTTTTTTTCTGAAGTGTATTTGCTTTGTACTGTTGGATCCTGTTGAATGAGTGAGATGAGTTGGAAAAGCTGGTCCGCTATCCAAATGAAAGCTGTTTCTCTGAAAGAAATGATTCCCTAATGTAATGCACAAGGATGGGTTTAAAAGGAAAGAAATGGTGCCACAGAGGCTAAGGTTTGGCGCTTGTCATCCTCATACCTTTTGGGGATGTGCCCAGGGGCTTCTGTTGCTGTGCATCGCTCTACAGTAGTACTTCTCAATCAAAGCTGAGTGGATTAGGCAAGATAAAAATCTTTGATAACAGCTACTCGGCTGAACGCTCCGCAGAACCCTCCCAATGAAGACATGACAACCAGAGCTGGTCTGTAAAGGGAATACCAGCTGAGTTCTGATGCAAGTGTCAGAAACTATCAAAATTGTCTTTCCACCTAATGAGTATTCACCTGCAACTGGAGGCAGCATTATAAATAGCAGGCAAACGCGAATCTTGTCAGTTTATGCAGTAAAGGCAAGTTGGGAAAAGCGATTGCTGTGCAACAGCGAAGCTGACACTGAAAGCGCTGTCAAATACAGAACAGGATTTGAAAAGTTTTTGTCATTCTGGACATAGAGAAATATTCTTTTACATGCGGCTTCTCAACATGAAGCTCAGAAAAGCACTGCCTTGTGAATTTGATAGGAATTCATTAGGGACAGCTTTATTCCATCACTCCTTTTAATATCAGAGAGCCGAGAGACTCTAACGCGATTCGAGCTCATGTTTTGTCAATGGCATTCTGTGTTCAGTTGTGGGATTTTTGACAGAAAGCCTGATTTGACTTGAAGGTCAGTTTTTCTTGTTAGCAGCAGTGCTGAGAGTAGGGTGTTCCACAGACAGATCTGATCTAGATGTCAGAGCAGCGTTAGCCAAACGATTAGGTTATCGCTTTTTACAACAGCACTTCATCTTAAACTGGAAAATACTGCTGCAGAATGAAGTGAACACTAGGATTTTCTTAGCAGAGGCATATAATGGCACTCACAGCTTTAGATTCTCATATAAAAATATGTACACAGGCTTGTCATGTACTGTTTAATTACAAACGGTAGGCATAATGTGCTGTGTTACTAAGGGGGAACTAACTGGAATATTAGTACTTTCTGTAGTCCCCCTTTATGCTTCAAACTCTCATTATTTGTATAGATGGCGTGAGTAAAGGATGAAGGCATCTGTTGATTAGCTTAAAAATGCAGCTTTTGCAACTGTAGAATTGTGCTTTAAAAAAGACATGAGATAATTTAGTTGAAAGTGGAGTCACTAAAAAACTCCATAGGCTATACTAAATGGCAAATGCGGTTTATTCCTAGAGGAATACGATCTGTTACACTAAGGTGATGAGAAGAGAGCATGTGTAAAGGGGCTAATAGTCTGACTAGCCAGGTTGGAAAACAATCCTGTTAGGAACCTGAAGAGGATCCCAGTGTCAGTCCTTCCACCCATAAAATTGCTTAAAGTTCATTTGTGGAATTGCGTGCTCATTCCAAACTCATCAAAGGCAAGTGAAAGAATCATGTAGGCTCCAGTGAGTTCTAAATAAAGCCTGTATCCTGTTTTTTCAGCCAGTTGGGCTACCTTCTAGCTCTAACATACTGCTATGGGCATAATCCATTGTCATTCTTCATATGAAATTACGTTTGAAATCACTGGAGGCTGTTTTGGAACCGGGAAATGCTACTTAAAATAGCTTCTTTTCAAAGAAATCACTTGAAAGGTTAATGACTGAAAAGACATGAAAATCCTCACGGGTGAGATGTTCTGTAGTGCAAATGGCACTTCCATAGCGAGGAGGAAGGGAGAGACTTTGGTGCCCTTTTGCCAGCCCCTGCTGCCACAGTGGCAGGGAGCGAACTGTCTGCTGGCTGGCTCAAGTTTATTTGCAAGATAAAATAAAACTCTGAGAATTGTCACTGTAGCCTGTGAATTAGGAGATAGTTTATCGTATTTCACCCGCTTAACATTGAAGTATGTTGGGTGTAAAACCCTCAGAAGCATTATTTTTTCCAAAGTTTATGAAAATAAATACTTTAATATTTGATCTCTGTTATTTTGTGCTTGCTCCACAAGCAGAGGATGCAGAGCAACTGCTTTCAAATGCCTCATATCCCTTGAGTATAAAGTAATATTAAGGGAAGAGTCCGAGCACCAGTGAGGTTAGCAAAGCAGAAAATCACGTGCTGTTGTTGGTACAGGCAAGGCTGATTCTGGGACAGAAATATTTTTTCTCTGACTTAAGTAGTGCTGTATCATTTCTCCAGTTGATTAATTCAAGATACTAAGCTATTGTTTGGTTGTTATGTTCTGTTTAAACCAAGCTTTCCATGGATTCCTGCTATTATGTGGACAGCCTGTTGCTGGTATATTGGCTCTCAACCAGGAGATCTTGATCATGTAAGACTCATTAGTGAGGTGAAAAACTACAGAAAGCAAGTTGGATGTCAAATTAGCATGTAGTATATGCCAAGTCTGTTAATTGTCTCAAAGAAATGGGCTGTGGTAGGTTGCATCGATGGGAGTTGTACTTCTGTGTGCAGGGATTTAAAAGGCAAGGATTTGAGTGCTTTGACAATCTATTTAGAAAGAAAACACAGCGGTTTCAAAGAATGATACGAAAGGAGAGTGATAATACAGGTTGTTCCTTATGGAACCTTGAAATGTACTTAACGGGGGAGGCACTGCCTCTCATAAGTCAAAGTTAATGATCCTTTCAAAACTTAGCTGTAATTACTCTCCTGAATGTTCTGGATAATAGTAAAAAGATCTATTTTTGCCTGGTGTTGCAATGAGAAAGCTGCATCAGTCTCAACTGCAGATCGTTGCCTGCCAGAGACTAGGTGAGGGGAGGAGTCCGATATATTAGAATTCACAGATGCTCTTGTGCTTGTTTTAAATGTAAATGAAGAAAGCTGAGTGTGTCTGTTTTGTTCTCTTGCAGATGGCACTTTAACAAGTATATTTTTGGTAAGATTAGGGAGAGAGTCATCTTTTCCTCAGCCCTTTTATGGTAGGCGTTTGTCTGTGTTTTGTATAAAATGTTAAATACAACAGTCTCTGAAATCCTAAACTGGCTGTGGTTGTCAGTATCTAGTGCACCCTCATCTGTTTTTGCTGATCACCAAAACCGTGAGCACTTGACAATACTGTTAATTTTAAGCTGAAGCTCTGTTTTCTGAGACTGACGCAATCGCGCAAGGCCAACCCGAGTAATTGTCACCCCGACAGTTCCTTCTGCTTTGCTTAGGAACTCGACGGAGTTTGGGAATCCTCTTTTCTACTGTCTGGAGGTGACGGCAGTAGCGGCAGGTTGGTTGTGTAAAGATGTAGCTGGATTCTTTGGATAACTTATTTTTGTGATAGAAAAAAAAAAATGCAGCTGCTCTCTGTAAATCCACGCAAGCTCAATTCTTATGTTAGTGGTGTTTTAACTCTTTCAGGACGTACTGAAAAGGAT
>KZ508930.1:2648-15185 GCA_002844005.1 Limosa lapponica baueri | reverse complement strand
CTGTCTGAGTTGAGGCTTTACCCAGAATGTGTTCTGGGTGCCAGTGGAAAGAATCACTTCGGTGACTGGAAGAATAGCACAAGGTACACTGAGCCCATGCGATGCACGTAGCAAAAGCAGCTACACTAGTATGTTCCACCTCAGCAATGTCCCCCTCTCATCTTGCCCATCTTCCCACTAGAGCCTGGCATGCAACCTGAAGAGGCTTTTCTCCAAGAAAAAGACAGGAAGATGAAAAACAGAGCAGTCTGATAAGAAGGAAGTCACACAACCCCCCTCAGACGGTAGGACGGAAGGAACCCTAGAATGAAGAGGAAGGGAGAAGTGGACATAGGTCTGAAGAGGAGGTAACAGTAGCTCTTGGCATGATAAAGAGAAAATAAATTCAAATAAAAGAGAGCAATCATGGCATGAAGTGCACAGAGCCCCCCAGGAATGGGAATGGAAAGGGCTGCATAAACCTGAGGAAATAGGGGATGAAGGACACAAGCCATCATCATGAAGGGGCAGCGGAGAGGGATGGTGGCTCTGCATGCATGACAGAGGTGGCAAGGTTGGACTGCAGAAGTGCTTAAAACAGAGGGTAGCACATGGGGGCTGCATGCGGAACAGAGGGATGGAGTAAACTTATCCTGTGTTAGCGATGAGCCACAAGACCTTCATGTGCTACTGATCCAAGCAGATGAATCCAGAGCACCTTCATGCTTGGCTCTCCCCCCACCCTGCTTACCCATTCCCTTGCTTGGGGAAGGATTTTAAAATCAGCAACTCACATAAGAGCTATAGAGACTGAAGTCATGTCCAGGAAACTGGTGGACTGTAGTGGATTTCCAGTTCCTAACAGACAGCAGCTACCTGCTTATGTTCTCCAAGACATTCAAAGTCAATATGGATGCTTGTGTCAAACAAACCCCTGTCCGTATACAGCACTTCACCTTACAGGTTAGTGCTAAGGATCTGTAGTATCAGAACATTAAAGAGAAACAGCTCTCTTGCAGGTCTTCTCTCCACTGCAGCAGGGCTGGTGCATAGCACTAAGCTAGTTTCCAGCTTGCAGCAGGTAACTTCCAATATTAGCCCCTAACTGTAAATCCACCATTTACAACAGAAAGAAATCTCTACAAGCAAAACAGCCCAGTTATTTCAATGGAACCCGAGAGAGGTTATCAGGAACAACGTATTTGCTATAGTTCTTATTATGAAATGTAGTCTGTCAACAGCAGGGCAGAAACTGAACTGGTAACATTTTGCTTTAAGGTGAACCTATGTAACCAGTGGTGTAGTCACCCCTGCTCAGAGAAGAACAAAATTGAAAAATTGTTTGTTAATGAATAAGAAGCAACCTGGAAGACACAGATGAGCCAAGGTCAGAGTAGGCGTTGGTTCTGGTCTCATCATCAGGGCATGGGCTACTGGGAGTAAAATCCACATCATCTCCTTCCCCATAGTCTTCAAACTGTTCTTCATTACTGATCAGAGAGGCGGTGGAATAAGTTGAGAGGTCAGATGCGGCAGAAGGGTTGTGAGGACTTGACCTGAAACAAGAGGTCAAAACGTCTCGAAGGCCGACTTTGATAGCATCTCACCTCATGTGGAATCTTCCACCTTTACAGCTTGTTCCCTCATTTGAAGTTGTAACCCACTTACTTTGTGCTAACAAACTGAAGTGCCAAACACATCTGATACGCATTTGACATAGTGCCTTGAAAGACAAGAGCATGAGAATCCATAAACAAGCTACCTGCGAGATGGGTTTGGATCAACAAAACCCATTTCACTTTAAAGAGCACACCTCAATAATCCTCCAACAACATTTCCATGTCGTACTTATGGGACTTCTACTCTGAATGCAGGAACTGTGCAGACAGCCCCGAAACACATGGGATAGTGAGAGGAACATGTACAAGACAGAGGCTGTGACTCTATTCCACAGAGTTCCCCAGTAATTCCCATAAACCCTCTCCCATTCCCCATGAGCTCCAGCCACTCTCTTTTGTGTGGCCAGAAACAAACTCCAGCTCACTGCACGCCAGAGAGTCACTGGAGGCTGAGTTCTTGTTCTTCCTTCCATTGCGACGAATTGTGTCTTTCAGAGGAGATACGGACCACAAGAAAAGGGTGCGTTACTACCAGAGAAATACCTTAGATAATGCCAAACAGGTAGGGAATGGCAGGACGCTGTGACCTCAGAGACAGCGGGCATATAGGTACACAGTTCAGCAGAGCAAGGCTCCATAGGAAAGTAGTTGGCAGAGCAGTTTTGAACACATCACATCTAATACAATGGAGAAAGTTTGCTGCAGAGGGTGCACGGTGATTCTCCTGCCCAGAGTCCAGACTACCCTGCAGTCATGCAGTGTGCTATCTCACAGAGGCAGGTATTTCACACAGGTTTGCTCAGCTCCCACCTCAGTAAGGCATTCAAACAGTCAAGCCAGTAAATTCACATACAAGTTCTTACAAACAAACTTCTCCCTACAGAAAACACACATCTAAGGCCTGAAATACACACTGCGCTTGTGAAGCCCTGGAGTTGCTCAACATGTTACTGTTCCTACTCTGGAGCAGAACCCAGCACCTCTCTACAATACAGACAGGGCACGGATTCAATCTGCTAATGCTTCGTGCAGACTGGGTTAAGGTTTTCACTCCCTTTGCTTCAGCTCACAGTGCTTGTATCTTTGACTCCACTGGCTGAGCCATGGGACAGTAATTGGCTGGACAACAACAGCCTGTTGTTGTTCTCAGCAGCTCAACAGTATTGTCTCCCAGGTTTCTTCTGAGCGTACCTTGAGCCTCTTACCATTCCCTGCACTTTCAGAGACTGAGATTCCTTTTCCTGTATTACTACACTTGTGAGCTGTAAACAAGAGATACAACAGTGCTCATTTGGTGGATGGTGCAAGCATTATTTGCATATCCCTTCCCTCCAAAAGCAATTAGTAGAAGAGGAAGCCTGCCAACATTTCAGATGTATGCTCTTTTGTTTCTCTTGTTTTGATGAGATCCATTTATAACCTGTAATTCACTTATCTAATTCACATTAACAGAAATTAGGGCAAGTCAAGCCTGGCACACTATTAAAGGATGAAGATCATATAGACAGGAATACTCATACTGGAAATAGATCAAATTTATCTAACAAGACTCCTTGGCTGGGAAATGGATTAATGAGAATCTCGACGCATCACACTAACATCTATTCTTTAAGAGCTGCAGTGTCACAGACATACTGTGTATTGATAAGGTTTTTAGTGACTATGATCTGTGTAACTGCAACTGCTGTTTTCATCTCAATGTTGTTATACCAAGTCAGCTTAGGAAGAAGTTCCTCATAACACTTCCACCAGGACAGAGGTAGATGACCAGTCCTCAGATGGGATGATAATGTATACTTGTCCATAAAATCCACTCTCCAGCGTAACAGCCCTGGAACATCACCACTTGCCAACAGACTAGAGTTTGGCAGTCTTATCCCTCATGCATTACCTGGCTAAGTTTCTCTTATGGCAGCTATGTAGTCACCACTACTAGACTCACCTAATAATCAATAATGTTGCTTAGAACTTTTTGTTAATTTGCAGTTATTCATAAGCTTTGCCAAACTTTAAGCTGCTTGGGTTGAAACAGTCCATGGTCAGGGTAGATTCTGAACTCCAGCCTCAGGTTGGAAACTATCTAGGAATTGCACAGTCATTTTCAAGGGAGTTACTGAAAGTAGGTGTTTTCCCCCATTCTAACACTGTCTGAAGGAAGCTTTCAGGTTGTTTTTTTGGTGGTGGCTTTTTTGTTGTTGTTTGTTTGTTTTAAAGCTATTTCCTGTTCTTCAGAGCAGGACTTCACAGAGCACTTCTTCAACAAGCAGGTATCATGGCTTGGCCAGGGTAAAAATCTCTTATCGTGTCTTTTAACACAAAAGCATGAAGCTTCCCAAGTGTTTTCCCACAGATTTATTATTAGTAATAAATTAGGATAATTTATTAGGATAAATAAAGATTTATTATTAGTAGTGCAGGAGCTCTTAGTAGTTCCTGCCCCCCCTAGAAGGAGGGTACAGGACACACAATGCCCATCCCGCCCCCTTCACAAAAGCCTGAGCTGGGAGGAAAGATAACTCATTTCAAATGCCGCATGGGTAAAAGTCAGCCACCGCAAGGATGAGTGCTTTGAACAAGTAGCAATGGCAAGGCAAGGCGACAAGTTTGACAAAGAGCTGATGAAAATTGGAATTATCTTGATTAAAATCTCTGGGATTGCTTGGGCAAGTAGGAGAAGGCCAGATCTCAGCTAGCTGAGAAATGCAGGAGGAGGGTAGGAATGGGGCTGCACAGAGAGCACCCGAGGAGGCCCAGGAGAGGGAAGGAGGAGTGCCTTAGCAAGGAAAGAAGCTCAGGAGGCACAAACCAAGATGACAAGCCAAAAATAGGGAAGACAGGGCAGAGACTTACACAGCAAGCCCAGCTGAGCTCTGTCCTGTGGTACTGCATTAACTCAGCTCAAAGCAGGATTAAATCAAGTTGTGTCCCTTTCCCCCAGCCGGCTTTTACCAACATGCCCCAGGTACACGCCTGGGAAGAGTCAAATTAGGATTACAGAGACGCTCTTGTGTTAACAGCAAACTATGGTTACACACGCACATGCCAGGACAGCCTGTGTTAAACACAAGTTACTGTTGTGCACTAAACGTTATGGAAAATTAGAAACACACAGGACTATCTTGGTACATGGAGTTGCAAAACAAATCTGCAGAGCCCACATCTTCAGGTAACTAGATGTACAAAAGGCTAAAGCAGCGTTCCCCGTATTACACTGCTTTGCAGGAGGTATTTATTTTAATTCCAGCGTATAAAGGTTATGGGAACAAAGAATATCTTAAGTTTGGGGGATGCCAATGCAGTGATCCATTCCGGAAAGACCCAACGCTTTCACTTCAACACGCAACGTGCAAGTCCCATGAGCGCTCACAGAAGATGCCAGAAGGAGCTAGAGCTGAGACTGCCCAAGCCACTTAGAGGACCTGGACATCCATCTCTCTTATATTGTAAATGAATATTAAGTTTATAAATCCTTCAGGCATCCTCAGGCTCCCACAGTAGGGATTAGTCACATAAAGGCTCCTTCCTCCCTGGTCATTTTGCACATGCCTCAAAACAGGGCTGCCATGAGGCAAAAAACCACCACTCACTTGTCACCAGGCAGAAACAGGCCACCAAGCACACCGTCCTTCTCCTCGCTCCGACACACGTCAGAGGCCTCTGAGCTCTGGGCGCTCTCAATAGCACTGTCCATGTCAGACTCATGGTGAACCTCTTGCTGTGCCAGAGTCATCGCGTCGTCATCAGGAAAGAGCTCCGACTCGCTGTAGGCGCCTTCACTGTCCAAGTAGCCACAGTCCTGGATTTCACCACCCTGGCAAAAGAAGAAGCGGGAGGCAATTCAGATCATCCTTCAAGGCAGTTGACAGGATACAGGAGAAGCAATAACCCACTCTCTGGATGCCCTGGTAAGCAAGAGTGATACTGAATAAAAGCCATAAAACTAAAAGCCTGACCTGCTTCACATAGGACAGTTCGTGCAAGCCCCTAAGGTAGCTTGCACCTTCCAGAAGGGCTGAAATACTGTCTCTGACTTGCTGTCTCTCTTCTATAGGAGAGATGGACACAACACTCAGATATAAAATGCAGTCAGTTTTGCCCTAATTTACTATCAAAACGCACTTGAACTAATAAATATCCTCAAAGTTTTATAATAAAGGAGGCACCCTCTCAAAGAAAATAATCACAGGACTAACTCTCAATGACTTCATGTATTAATATTATTGATCAAACAAAAGCAAGATGGATAAGTATAAGAGTTTACTCTTAAGGACGGGTAAAAATCTATAAGGTGAAAAAAGAGTTGGCAAGTGTAGAACATTTATGGTAAATCTTGGTGACAATCAATGATATAAGAGAGCAGGGAAAAAAGAAACCCAGAGCCATCTGTTCCTGCTTCCTGGAACCACATCTTGATTAAGTATAAACTAAAATAAGACATCATTCTCATTACTGCAACACTTTGCTCTTGCTATTCTGTCCCCTCCCTCCCCTTCTTGTCCCATGAACACTCACAATAGCCAAGACAAGCTGTTTTCTATTTGCTTGTTCCTGAGGGACAAATAAAAATTCTTAATTGAAAAAATAAAGCCTAAGATTTTACTCTGTCCTTTAATACGTAGCAACACAATACTGCTTTGACAATTCCCATCCAGCGTGCCACAACTCAATGACTCCAGAGCGAGTCCTGCAAATGCTCTGGCTCAGAGCTCCACTCCGAAGCTCACCTGCAAGCTCCACAGGCAGCTTTACCCCTGAACTACTGCCAGCAAGTTAAGACAATCACACATTTAAGGCTCAGTTTACTGGCATTGTAATGAAGCACTTCATTCACGGGTACACCCCTCATATTTAGGCCCAACTGTCATCCACCCAGCTCCTTCCCCGGGAATCCCAAGGCACTGGCAGCCTGGCACCACCACAAGCACCAGCTGCCCTTCTGGCAAGCACATTCACTGGGATGCTGTTGCAGTGGCACCACTCGCAGCAGCACAGCTTCAAGTCATCTCCCACAGCCTCTGGACACTCCTGTGCTAGAGCCAGAGAGGCTTAAATCCCCCTCTGCAGCGCTAGTGCTGTTCTGTGTTGATGACAGCAATTTTTCTCTGTGCCTTTTTCACTTCAACATGAGAAGTGTCAGCCAGAAGCAGCAGCTTTTTAAGATCTGGAACAACTGCTACTAGAAATGCAGGTCTCACCTTCCATTTTTTTCCTGAAACACTGATTTAGATGACTGTGAAAAATACTATCATATGGAGATTTAAGAAACTCAAAACACCACCACCTGCTCAAACCTAGCTAATGAGCAAACACCCAAGCAGTCAAAAGGACAGCTTTACGTGCAGTGTTTGAATCTCTAGGGTACCTGCTCTGAGCAGGCATCTGGATGCTTTTCCAGCTAAGTTTTCAACAGGTCTTCCAGATACACAAGTAGTACCAGTAAGACACTTCAGCACTACGAAACAGTAATAAGCACATGTGTATAGGCCTTTTCTCACTTTTCTGTGTCAGCCTTATTCAGCCTGAAACTTTCCCTAGGTACCTCTCCAAGAGATGTCCAAAAGGACTTATTCTTCGTCTGTGCCATGTAGGATTTATTGAAGCCACTCCGCCTCATGCAATCAAATTTCTAGCTCTGAGCCACAGCACATTCAGCGTGGCCATGACCCCTCATCCGCAGAGAGCTGGTGGTTTGGCAGGTCAGACACCAGCCGTGGAGTCTGCCCTGGCCCTGCTACAGCCCCAGGTTCTTCAGCACATCTTCTGACCTGCATCTTGCATCCTCATAAGCAAGCAGGAACAATGACGCTGCTGTTTGCAAAGTACCTTGGGATCTACAAATAGACAGCACAAGCAATAAGATCTTTGTAGTTGGTGTTGAAAAGAGCAATTAAGATGTTTCAGAAGTATCCAGGAGCGTTGACGTAACATTTCCCCAAAATTTCCTCCTGCATGCTAAGCCCCACAGGCACAAAGCTCTTGTTTCTCTTAAAAAGTGTAATGCCACAGAGTCCTGACTGTCGTTAAGGAATTGCACCAGCTGGTAAAAGTCTGATCCAGGAGGGAAAGAGAGAGGTACAGAGCACACAGTGGATCCCTGAAGTAGGACTTTGAAAACCAAGGCAGGAAAGGAAGAAACGGTGCTTGCACAGCCCTGCCTCCCAATTAGCATGTTTTGGAGAAGTCACGGCTTAAGCAAGCTTTTGCAGCAGGAAAAATCTCACTGGTATTAAACAAATTAACACAAGAAAGTAAAGGTCAAGAAGAGCACGAAATACTCCCTCTTTGTTCCCTGTAGGTAACACCACACATTTGCTTTTTCTAATAATAGGAGCTTAGATGCTTTTTAAAAGAAGTCCATTAGCAATTAAATGTGCAGTGTCATCTATAAAGACTAAGGGCTCACTTTTCCTTCATGTCACTTTCTGGCAAACTAACCTTCACACATTTACTTATATTACAGTGCTCATCTACAGCTACACAGACTGCACTGTACCCATGCTGGTCAGTACCATGTCTTGTTCAAAGCAGAATTGCTCTGCTCCTAGACTCTCACTTCTAAGCTTCATTAAAAAAGAAAAGAAAAAGAGAGTGAAAAAGAAGAAGAAAAGAAAGCTTTTGGAGGCAATGACCCATCATAAGCCCGACCACCTGCTTTACAGCTTCTGAAATGGCTCACTGCAAGACTTGGAACCCCTCCTGGAAGCTGGCCCTCCCTGCTGCTGACCCCATGCTTGAGCTGTGGGAAGCCCAGGGACTGATGGGGACGGGTTAAACGAAGAACATGGGCCAGCCAAGGTGCTCTGAGGAGCTCCCCCACTGCCACTTCCTCCCAGCAGGGAAAGCGGATGCCACACAGCACACCACGTCCCGGGCTGTCAGCCCTTCTTCTCTCAAGTCTGGCACCTAGTCCACAGACCTGTGCAAAGTGGACATTTAGCAAGTGTGTTTCAGTGACTCTTCCGAGCACCTGGCAGCCACATCGCACACTGAAGACCCCAGCCCTTTCAAAGCAAGCAGCACGACCAACAGTCCTGCCGGGGTGGCTCAGCTCCAGCAGCTGCTTATTCATGCTTTTAAGTGCTCGAGGTCCACCTACCAATCAGTGCTGAAAATCACTGTTTCAGCAAGATGTACAGAAAGCAGGACCAGTGACAGCCACTGTGCTGAAGCCTGCACGACTGTTTTCTGTGGACAGGAACAACATGCTTGGTTATTAAGCTTAAAGAGCTTAGGGGTGGGGAACCACTACACCCCTAATAAAGCAGTGTTTCCAGGCCCAAGAACACCTCTGATGTGCAGCACAGAAATCCTGTGAAGCGTGGGACTTGGGTAACACCACCCAGGTGTCTCCAGCTCCCTCGGTGAAACCAGCCTTCAGTGCCACAGTCACAATCACACATTTAAGGAAAAGCGAAAAGTTTTTCTTTTGCGGCCTAAGTAACCAGTAGAAGAAAACAGACAAAGCAGTTTTAAAACAACTAGGGCAGGTTAAGAAAGCTACTACAAGAAGTTAGAATTGGGGCACATCGCTTGTAAACAATATACAGGCATCCACACCTTACTGACTAAAGCTGTAAGATGTTTGAAGCTGTAATTGTTCAGTGATCACAGTTTTTCACAGGACCATATTCTCAATGATGCCATCTAGACAAGCTGCTTACAAACCACACCTAAGGAAATTAAACTCAAAAAAAAAAAAAAAAGAAAAAGGCTGATCGCACAGCTTAACCTCTCAAATTATTCCTTCATAGTTTAGGTATCTACAGTACTTCATGTACCAAATTAGAGGCTAGCAAGAACAAGTGTAATTCGGGTAGCCTTAAAAGAACTATCTTGAGTTTAAGCAGTGTGTTAAAAATTAGGAGACACTTCTATCCTGAGTCATTTGTTTTCAGTGTACATGCCATTAGCCGAAACCAGTAAGAGAATGGGGTTCTGACGACCTGAATATGAATCACTGTGCTGCTAGGCAGTTCCCTTCTTTGTTGGCTGAGTCAAAAGAGATGAAAAGGCTGCTTATGATCTTGGAAGATTCACATGAAAAAAAAAAAAAAAAAAAGGAACGTCAAAATACCACCAACACAACATAGCTGCGGGTAGCTTTAAAGCAGCAAGTACTTTGCACTTTATCTAATCGGATGCTCAAGATAACTCCAAGTGCTTCACAGGCAGCCGGCCAGCACTTGTATAGCAACTGTTGAATATTCAGCAACAGTTTGCTCTATAGAAGCACCTGCTGCCCAAAGATCCAAGGCCACTTCACAGAAACTAATGAATTCCCTTCCTCGAAAGAGGCGATTGTGTGGCTGCATTGAAGCCAGATGAGTAAGCACAGCCTGCCTTTGCACAGCCACCCCAAACAGAAGCAGGAGCCAGAAGACAGCGATTCCCATGGATTCCTTCTGATCCTTGTGGGGCAGGAAAGCAGCATCAGCATTAGGTGGGTATGGGAATACAGCTCTGCCTTGCCCTGCAGTGACCTGGCTGGGCTTTCCCAGGTTGGAAGCAATCCCTAAAATATGCACATAAAGCAGCTGAAAGCGAGTAACTTGGCTGACAGACAGGCTACATGACATGCCTACATCAATACACTCACGCTGAAGAGCAAGCCTAGTTAAAATTCGCTCCCATCACAGCCAAATCACCAGCACCCCTGACACTTAGACAGGCTCCCAGTAGAGCAGACAGGGAAAAAAAGAGGATCCAATTCTCCCACCATCAGGCAATTTGATTAGCAAAAGCTGAAACCATCAACACAACCAGAAAAAAGAAATGCCACATGTACGACAACTGTGGCGCTTCCCTCACCAGGATCTTGCCCCTTACCTGCACCCATCCAACAAGCTGAATCCACCAGCTGTGGGAGAGATGCAAGTCTGAGTCCCGGCACCCTCCGCATTCAGTTTTCTCCCAGGAAAAGTGCAGGAAAAGTCACCTCACCACAACTGGAAGGCAAGGGATGCCACGTGGAGTTCTGCCAGGCTGGGCAGCCTCAGATGAAATGTTACTTACTGATTCACATCCATCACAGAGAAAATCAAGGCTCTCTCATCTGTATTTAAGCAGTCACTGTATTGGAAGGCAAGTATTCTCTTAATTACTGGGTAACAAGGAAGGGTGTGAAGCATTTCTCTCATGTTTTAGAAACATGCCACACCTCTACAAACGTTTGCGTATTTACACCAAGTGGGCTATGAACTTTTTTTAAAGCACAGATTCTCCCACAACGTATTTCCTTTCCTTTGCAGTTGCCAGGCGTGGGCGGGGGAATGCCCTCTGATCTGACTGGGGACAGGAGAAACTCTGTAAGAGGAAAACGCAGAAGGGCTGAGTGAGACCGCACTTCTGCCTCAGCGCCCAGGAGGAGGCCGAGCGAGCGGCTGCCGGCTCTCGCCCCCGCAGCCGAGCACCAGGCAGAGGAGGGGCTGCCACACGCAGACTCGCAGGTAGAGCGATGGGGGAGGGAAGGAGTCATCGAAACCGCTTCCATCTCCTGCCGCAGCGTGGAAGAACACCAGCTCTCCCCACAGAGCTGGGAGTTTAAAATCTTCCACATCAGCCTGCAGAGCACGGTTATTTTACCAAGCTGTTCAAATAAGAAGCTATTTTAGGGCCACAAGTTGGTTTACTCAATGCAATAGCTTCCTCTGACTGTTCAGTTACTCAAATCTAATATTTGAAGCTCTGTTTAAGGCAAAGCTTCACACACTGCTGCTGTGGGTATCGGAAGGGACTCGCAGTTTATTCCTAAGATGCAAATCCAGGCTCGAGTGCTGGACAGCATCCTGGAAACTGGCGAGGAGTCCCCAGCCCGAGGGCGAGCTGTGCCTGTGCTGCAGGGCTCTGCCAGCCTCTGTTTGCTTTGCCCGATACCATCTGTACCGCACACAATCCTGCCATTCAAGGCCAACAGGTTTTGACTGAAAGACCAAGCTTCAGCTTGTGGGCTGTTCACGCTGAACCACACGAGCAGAGGGCACAGAGGTTTTGAAAGGCTGCTTTGTGCTCTGGATAGGAAGTTCAAGCTGACGTGCCTTTTCCAAGGCAGAGGAGAAAGGCAGCGTACAGCCTGGAGCCAGCCAGGGAACGGCAGGAGTCAGGAGTGTTTACACTCTGCTACCTGTCACTTTAATTGGCCATAATAGACATGCCAGACCTCATCATGCACAGGGTCTAGATCCAAGCACTCCTTTTCACAGGTCATTGCTTATGCTCTGAAAGTTTTAACATTAAAAGACTTTAGCAGACTGCTAATTTGATCCTCCAAACAAAGTAAAAAGGGGGAAAAAAAAAAAGCTCTTTCCCATTACTTTGAAGTTGCATCCCATCGCTCATCGGCCGTCACTGGAGGCTCAAAGCAGGGAGCATCCCTTTGCAGAAGGAAGAAAACATCCCAGTCTGCAGTGTTAGGAACAAGAATATACTTACTCCCTTCACCTTCAGCGTGGATGGGGCCAGCACACACAGTCCAGAATAAAACCCAACAGATGGTTTGGCACCTTGTTCAAACATTGATCAGGGCACTTTTAGCTCTGAGCTGCAAGACAGTTTCCATTCTCTTTCACATGCCTAGAAAAAGAGGTGTGAAGTGGCACCATGCTGGCATGCCCACAGGATGTCACAAATGTCATTCGGAAACTCCAAAGGTGTCCACTCCAGCAAGAGCAGGAATGAGACCATATTATCTGAAAACGTCTCTGGTAACATTTCTAGCGTGAAATGCTTTTGACCATGCCAGCTTCCAGACCTCTGCAGACTGGTACCGCGGCCCTTCCCACACAGCGAACTGCTGGGACAGCCCACAGCAGGTCCCCACCTGCCGCCCCCTCCTCCAGGACAGGGCACCCAGGTCAGGCAGCTGTATGTTGAAATAGCTGTGGTCAACTCGGCATCGCCTTTGCAGCAAGCACAGGGGGGCTGCAGCCCTCCGTTTAAAAAA
>KZ508929.1:26868-40801 GCA_002844005.1 Limosa lapponica baueri | reverse complement strand
TGCTAGTATTCCTTGCTCAATGATGTCATTACATATAATTTTGTACTGTATCCTGTATTTGACTTCATTTATGTGAGTTGTTGGCTCGAGTGAAAAATGATCCTAAAATGCAGTGTAGCTAATCTGGGGATTTAAGAGTTAAAATTGAAATGTGCTCTTTATGGTATTGTTTGTGTTGTATTATTTGCTTTTCTGATGGAAAGAGACAGTTGAGGTTAAAAAAAGCCCATTAAAATTTAACTACTCCATTTGTTTGGTTATCTTCAAAGTTTATCCTTATTTAACCTGTAAAAAGATGGACTTGTAGATATTTTTTCAGATTTGTGTGACGTATTTGCATAGGGAATTGAGTATCTGTTCCCCATGGTTTATCATTCGTCTACCTGGGCTTAAGCTGAGGACCTCAGTGTGTGATACTTGCACGTGCTGAACTTTTTTCAAGGCCCTGGGAATATTTTTGAGCTCCAGTTAGTTCACTTCAGCAGGGTCATTATTTTACCCTTTGTGTAGGAAAGAAGCAGCAGCATGGCCCTAGTTGATAAATTAAATTCTGAGCTTTGATGGTTTCATCCCATGCTGGAGCAAAGTCCCTGTCTGTGGAGCACAGCAGTGAGGTGGTTATTTTGGGGGTGTGACCTCGCAAAGAGGTTTAGTTGCATTATGTTGCCTTGGCTCTCATAAATTGTGATGTAGCATGAAAAAGCCAAAATACGATTTTCCCTGTTGTCGTGTAAGGCTGTTGTCGAGCATGTCAGAGATGACAGAAGTTGTTTGAACTCAAGATGATGACACATCAAAGCGTATAAAAGACAGCAAATGTTGCCATCCCCACCTCATTCTGACTGCATTGCTGCATGTTAGTGTGACACTTGGTTTGTGCCAGCTGTTGACTGTGTCCCTGCATTTCAGTATTGTCTGTCTCTGATGCTGTTAACATCTGGGTAATTCTTACTGTGATACTCTCACTTCTAATTAAGAGAGTACTGATCATTCGCTAAATATTTATACAGTCCTTGGTTTTGATGTTGCAAGATAAAAAGGGTGTGTTTTCTATCATCTTTGGTATTCAAAGGCACATAATGCATTGAAGCTGCTGATGATTTAAAATGATTAAAACATGAAATAAAGAGGTTCCTTTGTACTTTGGTCAGTGCTGACGTAACTGTTTCCAGCAGTCTAGAAAATCTTACATGTAATTAGTTCATTGATGGCTTGTTTAGACTAAGATGCGGTGTTGTAAGCGCAATGATCTTCTACCAAAGATGTGAGAATGCGCTCAGGAAGGATTTGTTACAACATGTATCCTATCTCATCCTTTGAGGTTTAAATATAACGAGATATATTAAACAAGCATGAGCATGAGGCCTGGAGTGTGTACTGGTTGTTCTTAAGTTTCTTAACGTTCATATTAACGGTATGTGAAGCAAAATGTGTGGGTGGGAGAAGGAAGGGCAGAGAGGCTTGCCTGTACAATAACTCTCCCAGTAGCTGCGTACTGAAGGATGGACATAGCGGGAGGAGGGAAGGAGAGGAACATTCAACAGCACGGCTTCTTGGAGGTGCACCTGGAGAAAAGGTGATTCATTTATCAAAGGGACTAAGCCTAAGTGTTCATCAGGATTAAAAAATGAAATGGGGAGTGAAAATAGACTTTGTAGGCAGGGTGAGCTGTCAGAGTTGTTGCCAGATACTTCTGTGATGCTCAAACTCCAGTGGGAAGTCAGTACTGATGTGGTAACATACCTTCCCTTGCCTCAGTAAGCTGCGGTGGGATGGGAGAACATGCATGAAGCTGCTGCCTTGACTTCATGTCTAGGGATACAGTGGTCCTGGGGTCCTGGTCCTTCAATTTGCTTTTTTTTTTTTTCCTTTTTTTATTTTTCCCAGTGAGCCACTTACAGTATTGATAATTGGCTTGCGTTTCCTACTCTTAGAGCCTGTAACAAGAATCAAGTTTATTTTTACTCATCTGCACCTCTTTCTAGCAATGTTGAATGATAGTGCAAGAGAAGAAAAAATCCATACGTGGCAGGCCATCTCAGTTTGACTGCTGGAAGAAGACACCCAGGGGAAATTCAAGCTGAAGTGTATCAACACTCCAGGGACATGCGACTGACTGATGAGCTAGCTTTTACTGCTGTACTCCATTCACATCCTGCTAATAGAAGACGTGTGAGCAGGAAGTCTTAATGACTACAGAAGCCAACCCTCTCCCTTTATTTTTAGACTTTATGTTTTCCCTGGTCTAAAATAGTTTCGAACTTGGGGGAGCTAAGCCTGAGGTTGGGCAGAAATGTGACTTAGTAGTGGATGCTGCCTGGTGTGCAACTCTTCAGGAGATGAGGGGGGAGACTGTATCTCTTTCCCTGTAGCTAGAGGTTGCTGAGATTGATTGATTGTCAGCGTAACATAATTCCAGTGTGTGGAAGCCTGATATCCTGTTTGCTTCTGCAAATGGATGAAGATAGTGTATTAATGCAGAAGTATTTTTCTTTTCATTTTGGGTGTTGGAAAGAGTGGGAAAACCACTGTCTCAATCTGGTGTCTAAGTTTAGACGTCTGAATTAGCAACACAGGAAGCGTAGTAGTGAGTGTAGCAGGCAGCTCAGTTCCTCCAGAGCAATGCTGGCAGTATAGACAACTTGGGCACTAAACTCATTCAGGCATCTAAGCTGTGCAGAGCAGGCAGCTCTTGACACCCGTTGTGAAAAATGTGTGTGGGATGCTTCCTCTGGATATCCTCACACCAAGGCGGAACTGGTGTTTTGGTACAGCTTTCAGCACAGAGCTCCCACTGAAGTGGTCTTCACAATGGGTTTTCTGCTTGTGCTTTTTTTTTTTGGTCTGAATATTTGCATGTAGTGGTTTCTGCTTCCACAGCTGTTCTGTGTTTGGTTTCCTAAGTGGTAAGAAATGTGGTATGCTGAAATCAAAGCTGAGCCTCGTAGGCTATTGTATAAATATAATTGTAAGGGAAAACTCAAGCAGTTGCTGTATTACAGCAAAGATGTGTGGGTTGATGGTCTTGGTAGAATTCAGTTCTTGTGTTTGGGTCTCTTCTGGTGCAAGAAGAAATTTTTATTACATGTAATAATTAGCTTTTGAAATAAAGGGGATTATCTTTCATTTTAATCACTCTGCCTTAATAGCAGGCAAGAAAAATTATCGTTTTGTAGGAGTCCCAACTCCGTCCTCAGTGTTTTCTAGAATGACATTTTAATTGAATTTTATATTTATGGGACTGATACTTAAAACTTGTCATTCTCGTGGGTTCTTACCCATTCCCCTACTGTATATTAATCAGTTGTATTTTTAAAGAGTGTAAACTTCCTGCTCATCTTGCCAAAGAAAAAATTCTGTAAGCAATGTTTTGTGAAGAGAATTAGTACTCCTACTGGTCATAATATTCAGCTACGCTTCTCTTGTTAACATGAAGCATTATATAGTTGCTTCATATCCAGTATGTGAATAGCTTGTAAATAAATAACAAAAGTAGGTTTAAATTTCATGCCTGTACTTAGCAAAACTAATGGATGGTAATCAGCGTAATGGCTGATGATAGATTGTGCTGTGCCAGCAGGGGAACTTGCGCCCAGAAAAAGTAACACAAGATCAGGAGTGGCGAGAGACTGGTTGGTGAATGTGTTCTTCTCCAGATGCTTTCTTAATTCCGTCAATTAACTTGATTAAGCAGCTTAGCTTAAATAAGCAGAATTTGTGATTTGGAAGTTCTCCCATGTAGTATTTTCCCATTGCTTTAGGAATTAATTCCTTTAATATTTTGTCTTTGTAGAGCAGGCAGCCTTGGTTGCTCCTGTGTCTTGCACAGACATGAGATGGTGTGTGCTTAGTACAAGGAGCACACACAGGGGTGGGTTTTCTCCTCTCTGCAATTTGATCTAGGCAGAAGTCATAAATCATAGTGATTTCTGCGCAGCGCAATTGAATGGAGATTGACTACCTTATTTTTTTTTTATTAGTATTGAAAGTTCCCCCCTGCTCAGATCACTATGAATCCTTCCTTTATAGAGAAGAGGAAGGCCTTTTTTTTCCTTTTGCCTTTTACTCTACTTCAGAGCTGTGTTTCGTAGTGCAAGGTCAGCTCTGAATGCTGTCCTCTGGTACCTGAGCGAGGCAGCTGGTGTATCTATGGTAGAGCCTGGCCAAAGCAGCAACTGAGAAGACTTTATATGTGGGATTCTTTGTTCAAGAATGCTGTTCCAGTTACAGCATTTGCAGGTGCATTTTCTTGTTGCTCTTGAGTGTCTGTGTTGGCTGCAGCTGTAGCACAGTTCGCTGAATGTTTTTCCTCCTACAGTTGCCAGTCAAGTGGCTGTTCTTGTATTCTTTACACCACTATTTTAAGGCAGTGGTTCCCAGCCAAGGGAATTGCTCTGAGGGAGCGCTTTGGAGTGTATTTAAACTTCCTAGTTGTACCATCAGTGCCCTCACTGGGTAACCTGGTACATCCTCTTTCCCACCCACAGTGTTAAATAGGGAATAGAGATAGGGATATTAGATAGGGTAGCACAGGGTTGCCATCCATCTCTCTCTGTTTGCTTTCCTTGAGGCTGTTTTCTCTCTTTCTGGTAAGAATGGTTATGTTATAGTGTCCTCTGTTTTTCAGAGCACAGAAAAGTGGCTTGACGTGAAACCTGATGGTACCAGAGATCTTGCCGGTTAGTAACTACTGCAGTGCAAACCTAGGGTTGACTTCTGGCTATTGTAGCAGCCTGGAGCTCTGTGTGGCTCATCTTCCATGTTTTCAGCTGCTGGCCCAACAAATTGTGGATTTCCAAATGATAGGTCTTTCCATCTGGTTCTGGCTTGCCCTTCCAGCAGGAACATGCCCTCAGTTCCACTGGTATGTAGCCACGGATTATTTTGAATAGTTTTGTGAATAAATAGAAGTATTTTTTCAGTCTTAGAAGCAGCAGTGTCTCACATAGATTGTCTCTAAATCCATGCAGTAGCTTTGGAAATGGAAATCTGTGTTTATAGCTGGTTGTTTTTTTTTTTTTTTCCTCTCAAGAATTTCAGAGAAGATCCTGATACTACTGTTACCTTTTTATCCTCCCCTTGGTTATAATATGATAATCAAAATCGTGATATAAATGGTTTGATAATTACTGGTGAGTCTGTAGATTGGGATTGAACCAGGTATCTGCTACCTAATGAAAGGTGGTGGTTGAGTGTGCTTCTGTGACCTTTCTCTTTCCAGCATTGCCAGGTGGGCTGTACTTGCCTTCAGAACCTTTGCTGTGGAGTTGGAGGTAAATATCTTAAAAAGATACTAAAAAATGAAAAGAATGTCTGAGTATTTTTTGGTGGCCTTATATATTCATTGGTTTCTCCCCATTTCTCAATGTTGATTATGAGGGGAACGTTAAATGTTTTGTTATGTTGGTTCTGGAAATGTATGAGGTGAGTTCCTTTCTCTGTTTTCTCTAATTGTGGAGATGATTTACTTTTATGTCCATTGCAAAATGGGCATTTACAGGCATTAATTTTATCCTAGTGATGAGCTCATCTGCATCATAGAATATAAATTTAGTTAGGTGAATCCCACCTGTGGGGTCTGGTTAATATTTGCAGCTGATTTTTATAATTTGGAAACAAGTGATCTTTCAGGAATTGGAGTGGGCCAGTGCCTGTGGAGAAAATAGGAGCAGCATCCTCTAGGGATTAGTTGTGATGAAGCCTCTGGAGGATGGTCAAGACTCACATGGTAAAGAGCTCTGTCGGTGGGGGAGAGTCAAAGCCTTAATTCTTATGAAGAAAACAGCGACACAGAAATGAAGTCTTTCCTTCTGTCATGCAATGAGATGAGTTTGGTGTAGAATCTTATGTCTTGATGACTAACGAAAGCCAGTTAGCCTTTATAAACCAGTCTTGCCTAATTGTAATTATTTTGGGTATGTTTCAGCTTTTTGTGAATAGTTGAATCCTAATATGAGAACAAATTTAAGTCCATTAGGAAGGCTGCATGATAAAGCAACCACGTGTGGTTTCCCAGCATTAAAAAAGCTGACAATGGGATGTGCAGGGAAAGGAGGACAGGAAGGGCTGGAAAGGAGAGGGAGACCGGAAAGACCAGGGTTGTAGCAGAAAGCTCTTTACCATAAATCTGTGATGGAGATGATATGCAGAGAAATTGAAAATACCTGTTTCTCATTCCTTCACTGTGGGGGAAGATCACTGTTCATGAGAGAGGTTCTTCAGGTAGTTAGAAGCAATCATAAACTTCTGCTTTTTAACACTCCATTTAACTTCCCTTCTGCATAAATTACTTTCTTAAAACTTGGCTTTGTTTTTGATCTGTCTTAACTGTAATAGAGTTAATGATAAATATAGAAATGCACAACTGCTCTTGATCCCATGATTCTATTAGCAATTTCCATGTCTGCACAATGCTTCTGGGAAAAGCATATGTCAGTTTGTCTTTTGAAAGACTGGTTGAAACTTAAACCCCCTCATATTTCTGGTATCTTTAGATACTCTTTTTTCTTTACCTGTTGGCCACAGGGTTTGCTTTCCTTTACTGAAGCAATCTGTCGTGTTTGTGCAGTATCCAGCGTGGTTTTACATTTGCCTGAGTGAGGTAGTTTGTATGTGACTTCCAAGTCTGTTGCAATAGTAAACCATAGTTTGCTTGATAAACGCAAATTTGCATTTATACTGATATGAATACCTTGGTTAGATGTTGAATGATTCTGTAAGGATGTTTGTATTAATTCAGTTCTGTCCTGCTCTTCTTGAGGATGTGGTAAACAAAACCAAGCCTAGCTCTGATAAAGCAAAAAAAGAATGATTTTCCCAGTATTTGTTTGGGAATGTGGGCCATGTTGAGTGTGTTACGGTTTTACAACTCAATGGGAAAATTATTATTATTATTAGATAGTCCCTTACTTTTAAAGACAATTCTAAATGTTATTTTCATTCTTTATTGTACTGGTAATCAAGGTGGTCCGTATATCTCAATGGAATCTAGGGTTTCAGTTGTTTTTCCGGAATTAAGAACTCTGAACATTATTTGTTTGTATTTTTTTTTTTTTTATGTTATACCTGTTGTATTTACTAATGTGCTTTTTCTTTCTTTGTGTATAGTCCTGCTGATCCAAATTTAGACTGAACATATTTTTCTTCAGGGCAAAGCAGCAGCCTGCCTGAGTTATTGGACAATCAGTGTCTGGCAAATTCAGAGGGCGTCTTGAAGATTCTTTGCAGTAATACTGAATATGGGGGGGTTGTGCAATGATTAATTGTAGCGTGTTCATTTTTATGTAGCTTTCACAAGACTTCCAGAATGTGATGCTAGTTATTTTATTTCAGTGACAGTACGCTTAGAGATTGAGTACTAGTGTCTTTTCAGTCTCCTCAAAACTTGCTTCCTGGTACAATTTTCTTCCAAATAATTTTCAATTTTTTTTTGCCACTTTTCCTCCAATGCATTAAAGAATTAAATGTGATTAGTAATTAACTGTTACAAATAAAATTCCACTTGAAAGAAAATTGTGTATGGAAGACTGCTTAGCAGTGGGAACTTCAGTGAGAAGTTATTTTCAGAAATGCAGAGCTGTGTTTGAGCTCAGAGATCGTAGTCTGTGTTGAGACTCCTGCAGGTACACACAAAGCTGACTTATTTTTATCCATACCTCTATTAGGAAGTCTGGTGTGGGTTTTTTAAAGCACTCTCCTGTGGTCAAAAATACCTGGAATTGTTGGCACTTGTATCATGAAATTCTTCTAGGATGTGCACTGTTAGGTCAGTAGTAAAGAGGTGCAAATGCTACTCAGAGCAGCAACTTCTTTCACCGTGGCTTTTCCTAGTTGGAGGCCCTCTCTGATTTTAACACCGGGAAGAGTCAGGGATACTTTTTCTCTGTAGAACAGTATTTGTTTGAAAAGGCAGCCTTTCCGCTTAGTCTGGCTCTAGGGCAATGAAAGATCCAGAAAGAAAACATTCCATGTAGCCTTCACCACTTTGAGACCCATCCTGGGTTCTCACCAAGGCTCCCTTGTGTCTTCAGGACGAGCCACAGGCTCTTGATGTGGGGACATAACTGGCTGTAAATCTTCAACTCCGTAAGTCCCTGTGGCCTTTCCCAGCCTCTTCTACGTTACCAAGTGCCCTATTTCCTAAATTAATAGCAAGCACAAACGAAAATACTACTCTCTAAAATGGGAAAGCTTTTATGTGCATAAGGAAAATCAATTTTGTTGCTTGGAGCTCAGGCGGTTTGTTTCTATGATATTACTTTCTCCATCATCCTCATTTGTCTGTGCAATTGTGTTCTACTGACAGATGGGCTTTAGCAGAGGCGTGTGTTTAAGACAGATGAAATTCATTGCTGTTGCTTAAAAAATGTGTTGAGGTTTTTTTGAGGAAACATTTATTTAACAGGAAGTTGGTTTGTCTTTTTGTTAGCACTCAAAAGCTGTGTGTAACTTCATTTGTCGCCTCACCTGGGAAATACAAAATCATCTGTATTTGTGATGATGCTTCCTTAAGATAGATAAAGTCTGTTTACTGAATTTCTGTTCTTTAAAAGAAGTCACGTTAGGAACTGCAGGACTAATGAAGCATTGCTTCCTGGATTTGTGTCTTGTGACTGACTTAACTTGAAGTCTTTAGGACGCTTTGCCTGCAGTTACAACATTGAAGTGAGCTCATTCTCTTCTGGGTTCTTTGGCAAGATGTGAACTCGTAGCCCAGCCTGGTCTTCCATGGGGTCACTTCCACGATGTCTGTCCTCTCCCCAGCTGCCCCTGCAGTAGGAACATAGTTATCTTTGAGCCTGCTGCTGTGGTGTCAAATTTGGCTGATGTGGCTATTGACTGGAATAGTTAAGGGGGAAGGGTTGGGAGGGATGCAGATGGTGTGATTGTGTAAGCCTATTTTCCTATTAAACAAAAGAATAAGCTTTTGTTCAGGATCGAACTTGTTCTCGTGTATTCATCTTCTACATGTTTGTGCAAGCACAATGGCTGGGTTCCCTCCAGCCCTGCCCTCCCCCTCTCCCTACGCAATCCTGAAGGGAGGGAATGGCCCCGAGCCCTGCGTGTGGTTGTGGCTCCCCTGCAACAGATCACCCGCGGTTTGTTGGAGACAGCCTTTTTGGGCATCTTCTTCTTGTGAGTCTGTTCAACTTTCTGCGGGGGGGACAGTATCTTCAACTCTTGTCTGTTGTGTTTGGCCAGAGGCATAATATGTTTTTGTCACTGGAGTTTGGCAGCACCGTTGGGAGTATTAAAGCCACCCAGGTCAGATCAGGAGCTGCCTCTAATGGGCTGCTTCAGCTGGAGCATCGGATGGGTTTGCTTCTGGCCCACGAACGGTGAGAGAATCTGACAGGTACTGTTTGTATGCTGCCACTTCAATTCAACTGAGAGTTAACCAAAGTAAGGCTTAAAAGCATGGGAAGAGGACAAACGTATCTCAGCCATTCCAAGAGATCTTAAGCTGTTAGTGAACGTCTTTTTGTAGACAAAAAGATGGAGAGGGTGAGCACTCGACTCGTGTGCTGACTGCAGAACGTACAGACAGGCACTGTGAGAGTGAACCCATCTCTTGCAGAGTCTGTTAAGTCCACAGCAGCCTCGTGATTAAAAAAGAAGAGCTGCTCTTAGTGGGTGTTCCTCCTTATCCCCATCCTCATCATGATACTGCCCTTAGAAAACCAGTTATAGACCTAGGCTCCGTGATGATTTACAAAGGCTCACCAGGCTTGGAATACATTAACATGTATAATACAATGACTGAACCTTGAACTAAGGGGCCAGATTTGCACTGGAGCATGTTATTACAGTTTCTGCAGTTGCAATAAAGTTTTGGTGAACAATTGTGTTAAGCTAGAGGGGCTCTCATCTGTGTGATTGGCACTTTCTATCGTCTTTGGACCTCCCCTCAGTCTGCTCAGGGATCATCTCTGGCACGTCTCTTGGGATTTGCTGCTGGCTAGAATAAGGAGTGGTGCTTTCCAGGAGTCTTTCTCATCTAGGACTTTCTAGCTTTTCTGTCCTTTTGAAGGCCAACTGGCTCCACTGTACGTTACAGCAAAAGAAAGGTAGTGGTGAGGTATTCAGCCATCATGGTCATCATTTAATGAATGTTCTGGTTTTGAAATTGAGGCTGTAGGGGTATTGGTCCTCTACAAAGCTATAGAGGTACAAGTAAAATAAATTATCTGAAAAGTATTAGACTGGTGAAAAGTAGTAATGACCAGAGAGAAACTGCAATATTAAAACTTAGTTATTCTTTGGACTTTAAATCTCACGTGGTCTGATGTCTATTGGTATTATAGGTGTAACTTACTTGGTGAAGCATGGGTGAGTAGAAATGTAAAATGGTAAATGATCCTGTAAAATGTGAAGTAGAGCTGAAAACATAATTCTCAATTTAGTGTTAAGCCTTTTTCATGTGTCAATTTGCTGTTTTAATATAACACTGACACTTGAATATTCGGAATGGCTACATCAGACATTCAGGAAAGACAGGAAGGTATTTACTGTAACAGAGGGGTGGCTGAAGGATGAAAGATGCATCATTTCGTGTGAGAAGGGTGAGGAAGATGCAAGCAGAAGCTCATGACTGTACTGAATTTAGACATGAAGTTCAGCTGTGCCCCTTAGGGCAGCTTGAAGTGACTGTGGAAATTTGCTGCACAATTTGGGCTGCTGCTTAAATATCTGGTTCTGCCTTTCAGCTTATTTTTTTTCTCTCTCCCTTTCCATACGCCAGAGCAAGTATTTACATGACTGTCTGATGTGCCAGATCAGAGGGCTTATCCACCTGAAAATCACCAGGCAAAATAAAATACTAGATTTTACCCACTTTAGTTTTCTGAGGCAGACCAGTCGCAAGGCCATTTGAATGCAGGTGGCTGCAAGACAAAAGGGCAGAATGAATAGGAAGGGGTGGTAGGAGGGATGTAGCATCTTGAACATCTGTAAGCTCATGGTAATTGTGGAATCACATGTGTATTCCTGTTAAATACCCTGAAAAGAAAGTAAATGTTTCCTTTCAGTAACTTTAGAACTGCAATGGAGCTGTTTTAAAAAGTACTTACATATTAAAAAAAAAAAGTAATTTTTATTGTACTATGTTACTATATTTGTCTTTCAAGTTACATTGCTGTACTCTGACTGAGAAGTCATTATGCAAAAAACCTGTTTACAGAATTGAAGTGGGTTTTTGTCATCTTTCATGTTTCTTCAGAATATAAAAGTTCGCATTTAAAATCGACTTTCAGTACCAGAGAGCCAAATTCCAGAAGCACATGCAGAGAGATGGAAGGCATAAAACCAACCCAAAACCTCAAATCAGCTCAGTTCCAAACTACAGTAGATGGATGTATTTTAAAATATACATTCTGCTGTATTCGTAGCTACTCAAGATTCTTTCTGAATTCTTCATCATATGACTAAACTGCTTCTAACTCTGGTGGTACAGATGGTGTGGTATTTCAGATTATTCTAATTCCAAACAGCTAAATGCACAGTCTATTTTAATAACAAGCTTATCATGAATTTTGAAACAATTACATTTTTGTAACATTACAAAACAAGTTACCCTTTACGGAGGAATGTCCTTGGGATTTTCAGGATTTGCATTCCTTTCAGGAACTGAAGGAGTCATGACTTACTGCTGCATTGTTCATCCCACATGTTAAATGTCATTTGCTAAGTGTGCACGGAACATAAAATTTTATCTGTAGCACAGGGTAGTTGAGAGTATCCAAGCATTTTTGGCTGGTTGCATTGTTACTGTATATTCCCAGTTTGACAAAGAAAGCCAACATTGTTCAAAATGGGCAATAAATCAACAATGTTGGATACCAGGGTCTGTAGTTGAATCCAAGCTGGCCAATCTTTTTAGGGTGCCAAAAATGTGCTTAATTCATTGTCACCCTCAAAACAGTGTTGTCATGGTTATGTAGCTGTTTGCACACTGGGAACATAGCTGATAGACGCTGGGCCTAGTGCCTTTACATTGTCTGGGTGGAGGTAAAAATCCTTGTTCTTGAACTTATAAACCCTTGCCCAGCACAGCAGAGCTGGTGTTTTTCTTCTCCCTGTTCCTCCTGTGGAGATGTTAGCACCGGGGTTAGATTGGGACTACTCAAACACTTAGGGTATTGATTCTGTTCGGGCATCTGGGGAACGAACAATTTTGGTGCCCATGGAGAAGAGGCCTTGGTTCAGAGCCTCCTGTTGCAACTCTCTTAGCGTTCAGGAGTCCCGGCTGGTGACAAAGCCCAGGACAGCAGGAGAGGTGGCAGTGAGGTCTGGCTGCAGGAAGGAAAAAACCCAGCGAGGGTCAATAGCAGAAAGAATGGGAAATGCTGGTAGAGGGATCGCCTTCCCTGCTTTTCCTGATAGACAGTTTCAAGGATCAGTATGGTTAGTCGGGACTCACCGTGCTTCTCACTTCTTTAGTAAGTGTCAGTTCAGCAGAATTAACCTAAACCTTAACACATTCTTACTGTAGTTTTGAATTGCGTTTATGTGGTGTCGTTTCTCACGCATGGTTTTTCAGGCTTTCTGCACGTCTGGTTCCTGATAATCCAGAGGGAAATATAACTATGAATGCTGAAAGCTGACTTTGCAGAAAGCGTGTTTCTTTTATCAGCAGTTATGTTTTGCTGTTGCCAACATACTGAATTGTTAAAAAATGCACCCTATTTAATTACAGCAAAGTGATCTCCCAGCAATCCTTTCTCTGGTAAGTATAACTTGTGTTTTTGTTGTGAAGAATTTCCCTAAATATTTTGGCAGTCTGCATGAGGACACTACTAAGTGACGTTGACACACTTTTCCTGTTTGGAGTTGGCTTGTTCTTGTACAGTGTGTTTAATCTAATCATCGTATCCTGACAAAGCGTGGCATGAATGTGAAGCTGTGAGACAGAAATAATTTAGGTTACAAAAACTAACAGGCTTCTCAACTAGAGATTTCCAGTTGCTACAAGAGTATACTAATGTGTGGTTCTTCTCTTCCTATGAAAACACTAACTTTCTTTTCCACAAAATACCTTTTATCACAGGGATAACTGCTGAAATTTAGTGTTTCGGTTGTAGTCACTAAATGAGTATAATGGAGAGGTCATATATATTAAACCAGATTGAAATATTTTCTTAATTCCTAACTCCTGTAGGGGCTTGGAATTACTGGAAGATCAAAGTAAAACTATATAGTGAAAATCCACATTCTTTTAATTTCAGAATATTTATGTGAGAAGGTACAGGCAAGGAAAGCTAAGTTTCTCTTAGTACAAGATTACAAAAAGTCACAGGAGTTGAATGACAGTGCTGTCCTTTGGCAAATTTTTATTAATTAAGTAGAAGGCTTTACAACCAAATATTTCTGTAAATGGATTGAATAGAACGTAAACTGAAAGGAATAATCTTCCATCCTTTCAGGTCGGCCCACAGCTTTTACCATTGCTGTGTGGTATAGCCGACCAGCCCTGCAGGCAGGAGGCCGCTTTGGAGCACCGTTGCCTGATGAATGGATAGTCACCCAGCTCCCCTTGCGAGCCTCGTGCTTGGCTTTCCCAGCAGCTGCTGGCAGGTGAGAATTGTGTAGCTCTGTGGGGAGAAGCTGCCTGGAGATCCTGACAGGGATGGTGTGAGCGTGGCACTTCTGAGGCTTCTGCGTTGGAAGAATGGAAGTAGGGAGGGGATGTTTGTCAGCGGAGATGGGCTCCTCCAACAGCAGCTTCTGGCAGGGTGAAGGACAAGGTTGTGCCTCTGGTTCCTCACCTCAGTGTGGGTCTCTGCCATCTGCTTGGTCTAAATGGACAGGGTACAGACAAGAAAAGGAGATGGGTGGTCTTAGCTTTGAGACAGGTTGCTCCTGCAAGCAACCAGCAGGACCGTCCTGAGGTGCCAGGAGGAGGACTTCCTGCATGAGTGGCTCCCTGTGGAGCTCA
>KZ508929.1:0-11419 GCA_002844005.1 Limosa lapponica baueri | reverse complement strand
TCGGGATTAATACTGGTTCTTTAGTATTATTGTTAATTATTTAGTCTTAGTCTATTAAATCTATTTATATTTCAACCCTTGTGTTTCTTTGTGTTCCCCGATTCCCCTTTCCCGGTGGGGAGGGGTCATCGGGTGATAGAATAATTGTCTAAATGACAGTAGATTGTTATGGGTTTTCTCAAACCATAACAGTGACTTCAGTGACAGCTTCTCTTCCAGCCTCGCTGCAGAACACTTATGTTCTTTGCAGTATTAACTGCCACGGTGCTGAATTTGCAGTTGCGTTTAAAAATTTGTAAAATTCTGATGCTGAAGATGTCAAAGGCCTTCACTTATGAAACAAGCGCTGTTACATTGAGTGACTTGGGTTAGACTGGACTGGAACGTGTGCGTTGGCTTCTGAAGAAATGCTTATAAATTTCTTGGTTCATCCTGAGTTTCATTGCACTGGAAGGTCTCCTCATCAGGTCTGTGGAGTCACTGTATCTTTGTTATTTTAACCAAAGCAATTGCTTTAATGTGCTGTGTATGGTTGTCGCCATGACTACATTACTGCTCCATGCGTGCTTGCCATATGTGTAAACAATTTGCTGATTTTAGTGGTATGACCTCTTGGCCTCTGCCTGTATAAACAAATGAAGGCCAAAGTTCAGAGAGATCAGAGGGGGAACTTTAAACATCCTGCAAAATCTGCAGTCCATTAAGTGTACGTTGGTATTTGGTTACAGCCAATCCTTTTGTACTTCTAAATAATTTGTTCATGACACCTTTGGGAAAGGAGGATAGCTTCACCTGGAGCATGGAGACTTCAGGGAACTAATTGCCTTGGGTTTATGTTAAGAAACTAGCTTCAGTGGTATTTTCTTGTCTCAGGAAGGGAAGTAATGCTTATCACATGCTTTACTTTTCATTTAGATTGAGCTTTAAATGTCCAAGTTGTGGGGACAGGCCGCTGGAAAAGGGGCTATAGCGTACAAAGAATGAACAATATCATGAAGGATGGGTCACCCACAGGCAACAGAACAAAATGTGTGTCAAGGGAGGAGGACAAGTAAGAAGTGAGAAATGCCAGCAAGAATTAGGAAGATATATTTGAAAGAGCAAATGTGAAGAAGGCACTTGTGCTTAAGAGGAAGAGAGAAGGCAGAGAAGCATGGTAAGAGGGTTAAAAAAGGAAAGATGCTGAGATTTTGACAGAAGGAAAATAAGCCTTGATGTAGTAAGCCAAGTAGCACACAGAAAAGAAAGTTCAGGACTCTCCAAGCTCCTGAATTGACCAAACATCCCTACTTTACTTCCATCAGCAGTTTTTCTGGCAGGACCACAGGAGCCCAGATTCCAACCCCAGCTGTATGGTAGGGAGTGAAGATTCACCTGGCTGCTCCTGGTGTTAAGCACAGCCCTGCTGGGCTTTCCTGACCCCTGGTATCTGCTTGGGTTTCCAAGTAAACTAAGAGCCCCTGTAAGTCAAAGAACTTGACAAATGTTTGCTGTGTTTTCAGTATGAATTTTACAGGAGTTGCTGGGATGCTGTTGGCATCTCACAGGGTCTTGTAATTCGTAACTTTACAACTGAGCTTCCCAATTAGAAATGAGTAAATGGTTAATGTTTCTCGATCAGAGAAGCTGAATTAGCCATGGAGATTCTTCTGACTGAAATATTCTTAATTAATTTGTGATCAACTTTTACGTTCTAAAAGTCTTTTTTTCTTAATTTTCTGAAGACTTACTAAAAAAACTTAAGCCTGTTATTTCTACATAGCAGATCCTGTATCCTCTGAATGAGTTTTATTAACTTCCAGGTATAACTGATCACAGTAAGTAGTTTTTAAAGCATTTTATGATTTCATTGACCAAGAGTAAAGCAGAAGCTAAATCGTCTATGATGCAAACGTTTTCAAAGTTCAGCGTGTAACTTGGTATAACTGAAATACTGGAATTGTAGCCTTTTATCATTGTCCTGGGCAACATTTTGGAAACGAATCTGATAAATTGGCAGCATGAACAACACTAGCATCTGTATGAATTCTCAGGAAGCTGCTGCTTGCAATTTTTTTCCTAAATCACTTATGTAGAGGAACTTCCAGGCTTCCTCTGGCCAATTTTTTTCAAATGCCTTTAATACATAATGCATATATAAGCTATAATCTTAAAATATTAATGAAAATAAGTTTGTCTTTAAAACAAAGTGGAGATGGAACAAAACAAAAAGATGGTTTGGGCTTTGTACCAAAGAGGGTTATGCCTCCAGCAGCGTCTCTGGCTGTGGAGCAGCAGCAGTTCTGTACTTCTGCTTCTTATCGACATGATGCGTCTCTGGTTCTCCAGGCGTCCTCTGGTGTGATGTTGAGATACTGGATGTGAGAACGTACCTGGTTGGGGGGTATGTATGAGATGCTGCACACATGGGTAGTTAGCGGGTGAGAGCTCACTGCTGAGGAGTTCAGTGGAAGAATGGCTAGAGATTGGCTGTTTCCAAAGCTGTCTAAAAAAGCATGCCTTTTGAGGCAGGAGGATGTCTGTCCATTTAGAGAGGCCTCCCCTGCAATGTTTTGTTCTTGTCACTAGAGATTTTCTGTTGGGGAATACAATCTTGTGGAAGTGGCCCCTCGTTTCGTTTTCAGTGCCACTTTCAGAGCAAGAAAACCCATTACGCTGCTGTGGCGGACGGGTTTCCCAGCAACCCACTTGGATGTGTCGGTCAACAAATCCCAGAGCTCCAAGTAACTTCTCGTCAGACTAGTCGGCTGGAACCACCATCTGCTTTCTGTTCCCCAGATTTCTGTGTTGATAGAAACTTCCTTAAAATGAAAGTATCAAGAAATATAAGCGAGCATAAAATCTAAAAGTCACTTTAGATTATTCTGAATTAGTGTCACTTTGGTTTAACAGGAATTCACTTTTTTAACATAAATTCACTTGAAGTGTACCTGTTTAATTTATAAGACATCTTAATAAACTGTTACAGTAAGCATATAAATAGGGAAAAGGTTTGCTGTCCTAGGTAGAAAATAAAAAAATCCTGTATATGGTAATGATGTCAGTTCTCCTTCATATACTCTAAAGAGAACAACTTAAAAATGTAAATATTCAGAATTTGGTAGGAGCTCTAGCATAAATGATATTTACATGTGCACTTTATATTCACAGACCCTGACGGACCCACAGATAGCTTTCCGGCTTCAAGGATTTTTGGTAGAGTCATGAAGTCCTTTGCAGGTGGAGGAAGACTACTATATGAAAATAGAAAAAGCATGCTGATAATCATTAGGCAGGAGGGAGTTGAATTAACATTTTGTACAATTGTTTGGTCTTACAATGTTGACAATTACTTGTGATAACAAATGTCATTATTTGCTTTTTTCCCCTTGCTGTTGTATGTCTGGTCCCCTTTATAAACAGGGTAAGCTCTAGATTCAACCTCCATTAATTTTCAAGTCTTCTAGTTACGTTCTCTGCCTTTGTGGTGTTAACTTTTAAAAAAGAGATTAGGCTTTTTAACTAGAGCTTTTGGCTAGCTCTACAAGGGAAGTATTTGTAGTAATACATGAAAGTAGGTGTTTGAAAGGAACTGACCTGCTCTTAGAGCAGGTAAAAATGGTAATAATCGAATGTTCTCTCTACTTGGGAAGTTGCTCAGTACTTAGAGAAGAAGAAACCCGCGTTTATATAACCAATATGGGAACACACACTAAGTGTAAAAACCAAACCAAACCAAAAACCACCTTTGTTTTTCAAGCTTTTAGGATTAAGATTTTGGGCCAAGAAGGCAGATGGTAAATCCATTTCCCAATGCTAATCTGACAGTAATGTTCCGATCCTCTGTGGAGCTCAGTAATGCTGTGTGCTTGCCTGAAACCCACAGGCTGCCCGTAAATGGTATCTCCTTGTGCAAAGTCTTCTCTGTTGATTTAGCTGGTGATGGAGGAGTGCCTCCTGCTAGTGAGCAGATACGGGTAAGGCTGTTTCTCTAGCTTCTCTGCAGCGAGTGTTATAAAATACTGTTTTTTCAGGAGGCAGGGGAGTGCTATGTTGATCTTTTCTGAGTTGGCAGCTGTAAGCCATCTTTTACTTTTTTTCTTTCTTTAATCTGCAAATGATACTGTCTCTATTCCTACAGATTTGGAAAATGGGCTCTGTTCAGCTGATTCTGCCAGCTGTTTTGCAGAAGCAGTATTTAAAAGTAGTCTCTTGAGGTAAAAAGTGAGGAGTGACCTTTGAAGAAATTGCAGTAAGCCAAGTGAGTGAGTCATCAAAACGCAGTTGTGCAAAGCTGTCTAGATGCCTTGAACACATCTAAATTTGTATTCGTCCTCTGAATAACTCTAAATTTTTTAATTTTATTTAAGGAACAATTTTCTTTGACTGTCAAGAAGCCATTAGTTTTGTTTAATGTAATTGAAAATAATGATAAAAAGGATTCTGTTGTTGAGCACTCCTTTAACTTTCACCTTGCAGAATATACGAAGCTGCCAGAGCTGGATTTTCAGCTGGTAGGTTGGGGAGGCACTGACTAAAAGCCCTTCTGTACCTTTTTACTCCTGATGCTTGGAAGGGCCTGTTTTGTTTCTGTTTCTATGTTAAAGTCGATCTCCGTCACAGGGTTTCTTAAGGGCTCTGACTTGGTTTGGTACCTTCCTTTTCATTTTCATCTGGAGTGTGGTAAATTGGCAAGCAAATGGAGCCTTTTTCACATCAGGGCTGATGTTTGGTATTACATGACGCTTCCAAAGAATGAAATGTTCTGAATTAAGCAGGATTAGACCTGTAATATTTCCAGATCTTTATCCGTTTTTTAGGTAACGACTTCCACATTTGGCTGAGTGATAAGCTTCTGCAGATTGAGCCAAAGTACCCATGCCCCCTGTGGGCTATCCAAGATGAACTAATACATACATTTCACAATTTAGGGCCTATCTTAAAATTCTCATAAAAAGCATTGAGTTATTTTTGAAAAAGTGAAAGCAACCAACTGCTTCATTAAACCCGAAATGGTGTGGTGCAAACAGCAGTCTCCAAAGATGTTACTGTCCTTTTTGCTTGGTAATTGTAAGAGGGAATTTAATGCCCTCTGGGGCACTTCTCCTGCCATCAGTCTCTGGCTGTTTCCTGCCTCACAGGAAAAAAAACAGCGAACAGTAAATGATTTCTGGTTTTAATTAGGCTGACAAAGATGCGTGCCCTGAAGTACATTAGAAGGTGTAGTCATTAAGTGTAGCATCCCTGTAGGCATTTCCTGGATGTCCCTTACAGTTGCGTGTGTCCAGGGATTTGCTGTTCAGCAGGCGCTGAGGAGCACACGTGCTTTTGACTTGTTCTCAAGCCCTGTCTCCAGGGGTCTGTATTGCCCAGTGCTGGCCATCGCTCTGGTTGCCAGCCCTCCCAGCACGCCACTGGCTGGGTGGCCCCTGGCCTTTGCTCCTCCTTGCTGTTGGGGCACAACCTCCGAATTCAGCGTGGCCCTGGGAAAGCAGTGAGTGTGTGAGCGTGCAACACACAGCTCCAACATGCTGTGGGGGTGCGAGGCCGTGTTGGCAGCACCCTGCTGCTGGTCCTCAAAGCAGTGTTAAACCGGCCTTCTTTTGGCTATTGAGAGGCCAGCGATTTGGTTTTATTGCCCATTTGCTGCTAAAATTGGAACTCAAATCATAGTTTTGAGCAAAACAGGCGGCAGTGGTGGTTTTAATGAGTGCTTATTTAGACTCTTCATATAGAGGGATTTAGGTGTCTTTTCAGCCGTGGCAACTTGAGTTCAGTGCCTTTTTAATAATAACTGTATGAAACTAGAACTTCCACCACTGGAATGGTGACTCTGCAGTGCTTCAACTGGCGCTTTTGTGCTCATACTACAGAAATTTTCACGTTGCTCCCATTGAGGCCCCAGATCAACTTCTGCAGTGCTTTTCAATTTATCTAGATGTTCCAGTTGAGAAAACAAGTCTATTTTCAATTATCTAGTCAATGTTATGTACAATAGATTGCATTGCAGAGGGAAAGTCACATAGGTTTTGCTTCTCATTTATCCAGGCTGTAGATCTAGTGTTCAGATGAAGATTAAATTAAAAATTTAAGAAGAATTGGGGCTTCTGCTATTAGAAACTGTAATAAAGAATAGAATTATTAGGTGGGTGAATATAAATGATGATAATTGTGATCATTTTATGGAAGGGAGTTAGCGTAATGCTTTTCAGAGTTCTCTGAAGGTGGTAACACACGTGGGAGTAAGGGCAACCCACTAGGTTTTGAAGTTTTGGATACTTCAGAGAACCAGACAAAAGCATCCCTTCTAAGAAACTTGTAGATTGTTAAAGTTGGTCAGTTCTTCAGGGGACTTTTTTAAGAGACAGGTAACAAAAGATAGAAGCAAATAGTTTTTAAGTTGGAAGGTTATTAGTAAGATCTCTGCTGGGATCTACGTTGCTCAGTATGTTAATGATGAACTGGAAAATAAGGTGAAGTGATAATTTACACAAAATTTTTCAAGGTGGATAATTCTAAGTTGGACTCCAAGAAGAGTTGTAGCGGAGTCCTGCAGTACTTAACAAGTGGACAATAAAGTGGTAGGTGAAATTCGGCAATGGTATGTGCCCAGTAATGTGTAGGAGGACAGGGGTGAGGGGTGCATAGTGTGTGGAGTTCCTGTGCACAATGAACTGTTGCCACCTGGGAAGAGATCCTGGAGCCATTGGGCATAATATTATGAATTATGAAAATATCAATGATGAGGGATCCAAAGGGTGAATGTGATGTTGTGAGTTGGAGCTGAACAGGAAACCTGGTTATGTTACTGTGCCCAGCTTGTATCTTGAGTACTGTGTGCTCTAGCTGCCCATGCCTGTTCTCCGCTACCCCTTCTCCCCAGATGTAAAAATAAGTAAGTAAATACTAAACTAAATAAATACTAAAATTTAATAGGCTGGATAAGAAGGAAAGTATGGCTCCTGCACAAGGAAAGAATAAATAAACCTGGATCTGACCGATTGTCCACCTGGCTCAGTATCCAGTCTTCAGTAATGACAATTAATAGCTGGCTAAGGGAGAGTATGGGAACTGGGTAAGCTTATAGGCTGATCCCTATTCTTTCCTTGATTCCTGTGAAGCTTATTTCATCTGGGTGATCCCTTAGCCTCTAATCATCTGGATTTCAGTGATTTACTTAGCCAGATGTATATGTGTTTAGTAATCCTTAATAGTTAGTTTCCGAAACTCTCTAGTCTCCTTTTGTGGACCTGTGCAAGCTTTTTGCATCCAGAGCACGTTGTGACAGCTTACATATGTGTTATGTGACAAACCACCTCCTTTGGTTTGTTTTGGCTTAACTCTTCAGCCTGAAAATGAAATAACTGCAGAGAATATTAAAAAAAAAATGCTTATGCATTCATAAATGACACAGGAAAAGGGACTATGGAAGGTCTCGTGTCAAAATCTGATGACTGAGGTGTTTCAGTGAAATATCGGGTGCCTTATTTAAAAAAATAATTCATATATTGAAAAAATCAGTCCTGTGAATCATTGCAGTGAGATTATGTGGAAATCAAAAGTATAAATGGGTTCGAAAAGGGATTAAATATATTAATCAAGGATCTACTGATATTGGTTGAATGTGGCAGTCCAGTTACATCCTTCAGCATGGGAAATGTCAGAAAATGGAAAACAAAATAGCATTAGGTAAACTATAATAAAATTACCTGCTCATAAAAAAGTTGAAATATCATATGGAGCTTCCTTGTACGTTAAAAATAAATACAAGATTTCGCTATACGTTTATTAAAATGCCAAAAGGTAACAGCAGTGAGTTTGTGGCTATACGTATAATGATCTATGATAGGAGAGAGAGCATAACTTGTATTTAGTAAAATGTCAAATAATTTTTAAGAGCACTAAGGCTGTTATATGAGTTGCAACAGGGATTACAGGACTAGCTTGTCTGGTCATATAAGGTGAATTTTATTTCCACTTTGCCTCTATGAATAAGATTAAAATAAAGTATGGAAATACTACTGTTAGAATTATTTGATATTCTGTTTCTCACATGTGTTTTCCATTACCAACTGAATGCTTAAAATAGTTCCAGGAGTCTAAAAACAAGTTTTTGTCAGACACAGTTTATAAAACAGTTTCAACAATTTAAATGGAAACAGCTTAAAAGAGATTATTATAGGTGAGCGTAAAAACTGCCCTCAATAAAGATTAGACCATGGCAGAATTCCTGCTGTTGCTCGATAGTGGAGTTAATTCCACCTTTTTTCTTGAGCTGAATATGGGCATCTGTTCATATTTAGGTAACCTTTAAACCTGAAAGGAAGCTGTACGTGTTGTTTGCAGGTATCCTTACAGCCACTCACCGATCCTTCATTCAGAACTGGTCATCACACACACATTGTAAATATAAAACCTCCCCTGCTGAGGAAGAGCAGCAATTATTTTGCCTTCTCTCTGTCCCTAGAAAGTAGATGCAGCCCAACCTGTAAAGAAGGAAAATGTTCCGTTTCGAATGAAGAACCTTATTTGGTCTGATGTAAAAATCCAGCTGTTGCTCAAACCCATGCCCAGTGCTTCAGGACTGTAAGGGAGACAAATGCTGCCTCCTGACTAATTTCCTATCTGCTTGATTAGACACAGCTTTATGAGAGTTATGTTGGCAGGTTAGCGCTGATCAAAGAACTGGTATCTGAAATAGGATTTGTATTCAGAAAATGGGAAAACCGGATATTGATGAAATTGCTGTTATGTACCCTTGAAATGGTTCACTCTGAGTGACTTTTGTCTGAATTTATGGCAAATTTGCCTTTTCTGGTTTGCTTCTGCTATATATATCTGTAGATCAATTCCTTCTAAAGATTGTGTATTTATATCCTAAATGTTTGGCAACCAGCCTGCTCTCTCTTGTTTCTGCTTACATTTGGAGCTTGATGCTCAGTAATATATCCTTACAGCATTATGCAGCATGTGGCAAAAGCTGCTTCTTGCCTCGTGGTGTTGTTGCACACTGTTGCTGGCGGTGTTGGTGCAAGTTTGGTCTCGGTTGGTTGTGGAACATAATTGCTATTGAAGCTGAAGGCAGGGAGTGAAGCATCAGGATACCTTTTTGGAAGACGGTGCAGTTGGTGTGACTCTCTCTTTGTTGCAAATCTTCACCTCCTCCAAAACATCGCTAACAAACACATCACCAAAATAGTGTCCCAGTCAAGCTATTAGCAACACTTTGCTATCTAAAAAGGATGGGCTATAAGAAGAAAAAAGCATTCATTTTAAACTTCTCTCTTTTTTTAACCCTGAGAAGCTTATTAAAAAAAGATATCGAGTTTTAAGAAAAATTAGTTATGGATACCTTGAATCATTGAATGACCTTGGAGTAGTTCATTTGCAGATTGACTTATCTGCCAGCAAGCTTAATCTATTTGACATGCATTGATCCAGTCCATTAAAGAAGGTCACTGTCTCATTATTCCCTGAATTGGAGCTTAAGATCCCAAACTGCCCTGCTTTGGCATGGTCTTACAGTAGGTAACCAAGTCTTCCCCCAGCCCATGGTGATGCCACCACCCCCTGCCTTCTTTCTTCCATGTTTTATTCTTCAATAGCGCCAGATGTCCAACAAGCGTGTGTTTTCAGCCAACCTCCTGGGCCTGTTTATTGTTGGACAGTCGCACTGGAGAGTGTTGGGGAGGTCAGAAGTTGACCTATTAAAAAAAAAAAGTAATTGATTTCAGAGGAAAATTAAATGTCTTAAGTGACATGTGAAAGCAGTGTGTGTTTTTAATGTTTAATTTTGTGTGAGAGAACCATGGCTGCTTTGTTGTTGGCACCTAGTGATAAGTTCTTAAAAAAAAAAACAACCCAAAACAATAAAACAAAAAAACCCCAAACCTGTAGCTTTTAATTCACTGAGCAGGAAAACTTTGTAGCTGCTTTTACGCAATGTTTAAAACCATACCAGAAGCTTGGTATTTTTAATTTTTTTTTTTTAATTCAGTACTCTGTTCACTTTTATGTAGGCCTTTTTTTGTGTCTGAGCTACAGATGCAGTGGGCCACCCCCTCAGTCACTGTAAATCAGCGCGGTGCCAACGCAGACAGTTCACGGGGCCAGCCTGTGTGTTGGGTGAGAATTTGAGCAGCTGCCTGTGCTCGCTGAGTAGTTTCTCTGTTTGCTGAGGTTTGCAGAGTGTTATACAGGTCAGTGCGTCAAGACAAATTCTGTTTGGTATCTGCTTCAGCCTTCTGGCTTTTCCACTCCTAAACTCGTAATTTCAGCATTAAGATCTATTTTGGAGCTAAGTGTGTGTTCTTCTAAAGGAGGTACCTGAACTCTGTACCTTTTCTATATTATTACTTTTGTGTCTCTTAAATGCTCTTTTCTTCCAAGTGTTACTTTAAACGCAGAGTGTAATTTGACAGTATGGGCTGCGCAATCCTCCCTGTAGGCTCCCTGCTGCTGTTTTATTGAGAGAAATTGACCTCTTCAGAAAATTGTAACTTAACAGTGCTGTGATGATGGTAGGGCTTTGAAACACTTCATGTTCTTTCCTGATATTAAGTTCCCATTAAAGTGCCATAAATACCTAGGAAGGGAATTGATAACACGTTGTGCACATCACACAAAGGACTTGGCTGTGGAAAATGTTGCTTTTCTTTTAATGTCCATGTTTTGGTTTATTGTCAGTTGCATTAGTTGTCATCTTTTGTAGTCTTGGTTGATGAGCCCCAGAGGGGGCGCATTTGAAGAAAATGGTGATCTTCCTCTTTTTTTCCCCTCTTCCCACCCTCACCTTATCTGTGCTACATGTACTTTGGGGTCAGTTTTGGTGCTCTAGCCATAGTTTGTGTTTTTCATCCTTCACAAGCATAGAATTTGTTTTCCCTTGGGAAAATGAAAATATTGAAAGTAAGCAAACTTTGACTGCAGTTGCAAGATCAGGAGAGACTTACTGGGTCGGTGTTGTCCAAGGACATTTAATACTTGACTAGATTGCTTACAGGGCAGAGGAGCTAAGTTTAGTTACTGATGCTGTGTTGAGCATACTGAGTTAAGCTTCAAGGGGGAAGAAGAGCCTGTAAAATCGCACAGCATAATTCTTTGCTTTATTTATAAAGCTCTTGTTCTGAAGTATCTGGGTAGTGTGGTGTGTAATATTTTATTGAAACTGTAACAAATCCTGGCCTTAGAGGAGGGTAACGAGAGTGTGGTCATTTTTGGGTATGGGATGATTTTGGGCATAGGCTTATTAAATGTGATTTCATTAAGAAAAGTATTTGAGCTTCGTATTGGGATTGACTCCCATTCAAATGGACATCAGCATATTTAAAAAAATAAGTCCTGTAAGAAATACGGAAAACGGACATAACAGGCTTTTGTATAAGAATCAGTTTTATCAGATGCTTATTTTTGTTGGTGTGCGTTCATGTACTTTTTTTTT
>KZ508928.1:7509-18315 GCA_002844005.1 Limosa lapponica baueri | reverse complement strand
TAAACAGGCTCCAACCTCACTTTGCATCCTGGCACCAAGCTACAAACTGCATCAGCTGCGAAGCTCCGTCCTGAAGACCTACGAGGGTGTGAGCTCTTGAGAGAAAAGTGAGCTGTAGGGAAGCCCATATGCCAGCTTGTCCAGTTCAAACCTTCAGTTTACTGCTGCCTGGAGGAACAACAATTTCCCAGTATTGGGAGAGGTTGTCTTTCCATGAGACAACTGCATTGCTGGGGCTGAATAACCCTTGGAGATATGCCAGACCCTCAGAGGACCACCTTTCCTTAGCTGGTCCTTGCCTGTCTCCAAGCCTTGCTCCCTCTCAGCATCCCAATGTGTCTCGGAGCTTGGGTGGCATGGACAGTAATCACACTGAACATCTCACACTTCTTCAGCTTTTCACAAATTTGGCGGTTTTCTCTCTTTATTAAAGTTAGGAGCTGTCTTTTTTGTTTGATGGAGCGCTCAGCATTGCCACAGGAGGAAAAAAAAGATTTTTTTTGAAGAGGAAAATGTGTCTGATACCCCTCAGAAACACAGAAGGCATTCACAGCAAGTCCTATACACCTTCAGCTACTTCAATAGACGACCATCTACTTTAAATCCAGTCAATTTTCACAAATGAGTTTTCACGTTGCCACTCTTCTCTTTTACTGAGAGTGATTCAACCCGTTTTGGAAGAAATATAGTGCTCCCATTTATGATCAGCATATGTTCAGGTTTACGATCAGCATAATTTTCACAAAAGCTTAGTGAAGAGGCAGACTTCTGAACGGCAGCCTGGTACTCTGCAACTATCACAGCTCATGAAATCCAGGTCTTTGTAGCTGGCACAAGACAGGCAACCTCCAGCAGGAGATTTTCTGGATTTTTTAATGAGATCATATTTTTAATTTATTTATTTATTTCTTGTATTTAAATAACTGAGTTAAAAATGGAATGGGTCATCATCTTTTTGTCTTTCTTTCAGCCAAAACTGTCACGCAAACTGCAGAGCTTGGAAAACAAGTTTCATGGCTGCGTTCAGATAATTAAAATCTAAATAATATTCCAATATGGTAGCCAAAATAGTCTGTGTGATCATTAATAATTGAAGAGTTTGTAAGACATTAAAATGTAATGCATTCATTATTTTCCTCAGGTTGACTAGTACATTACATGATGTGATGTATTTACGATCCGTATCCCTCCTTGCTTTAGTTGTACTTTCTTTGGCCATGATAATAACTGAAATAGGCTACTTACCCTTTTTCTCAGATGTAAGACATCGACATCAAGCAAGTAGCACAGTTGTCTCTTAATTAAGTGTGGTAACCAGTCTAATTTAGTGTCCTTTCATCGGTCATTTATCATCACTTTTACTGCTCATAGTATTATTTCTTATGTTAATTGCCAACTGTAATGCTCCTAAACTACATAATTGCATAAATATTTCCTAGCAAAAGAGTTCAACATTTCTCACAGCTCATTTTAAAAATACTCTGCTGAGTGCATGGGTAGCAAATATCTAAAGTAATGTGACTTTGTCTCTGGCCAGGTAAACACAGTGCATTTCTGGGTTCTGCACTTTAATAGCTTCAGCAATCGGAAAAGCCAAGAGAAGGCCGATATTAAAGATAAGATACGCTTCAGCCCCAATAAAGAGGGAAATTCTGAGCTCTCCTCTCATTCTTTTACCACATGCAATTCTTTTTAAAGAGTGTCTGGAAACTGGAAAAGCTTTGGGCATCGCATTTTTCACCCCTGTGCATTAAGGTCTCTTGACAAATACAACATCATGTAAAGGAAACGAGAATGATGTTTCCCCCACTACAGTATGCGAATTTGAAATCACCTTTATCTCATTGTGAAGTGTACAACATGCTTGACACCTCAAGAGGGTGCGCTTATAATGAGGGTAGGGATAAAGATATCAAGAACTGTGTTAATTAGAGAGTTGCAGTGCGGTTCTTGTAGCGAAAAACAGGAATATGCAGAAACCATATACGAGCCTGTCCTAAAGACAGCCTTATTATTAAAGAGGCAGGTGCCATTGCTTGTGGTGAAAAATAAAAGTATTTATTTTGATAGAGCAGATAGCTAGCAGTATTGTGGGAATAAGTGGGACTGGGTCATTATATGTAAACTGAAATCCCCTTCTCTGACTGCGAGGGTAGAGGACTTATACATGAATTCATAAACCCCAGACCAAATGGATTGGTTAGAGATCAGCAGCCACATGAATTTCTCAGTAAATGTCTCTCACCCCATTGCCACTTTTTTCAGTACTCCATATGCTAGATTGCAAACTACAGATTTAGCCCTTTTGCCCAAAGGCATCCGAACCTGTGAAAAGCCTAGCTGAAGCAGTGTCTATTGTTCATTGACAACTTGTCAATTTACTTCCAGGCAAAATAACTCATAAACATGATAAGTAAGGCAGATAAAACAAGAATTCTTTCACACTTTGCAACTTTACTGCAAAAATGCCTTATTTTTCATAAATGTGTGAAATCTCCCCTCAGAATTGTGACTGTGCATTGAACTTTAAAACTGTGTGGAAACCGCGCATGCATCTCACGATTTCTGTCTGTAATAAGATGAATGTTAAATATTAAAGATGCATTAAAAGTGATAAAACGGAAGATATTCAAAGGTTCAACAACATTCTCATATCACTAGCTGTTTTTTCTGAGTTAATAAAAGTTCATTTTAGGGAAAAAACTCTAAAAGACAAATGTTTGAATACCAGTCTCTAAACTGACATTCATACATTTCTTTAACGGTTATTATATAAATCTTTCCACTTCTGGAAACATATAAAACTCCTTTACTTCACAGACAGTGGCAAAGAGCATTAAATAGAAATCAATGACTTGCCAATTTAAAATATGTTCACACAAATAGCTTCCTAGTGTTCAATAAAGGCGACGATATTTTTCACAAAAGATACTTAAATGATTAATTTTTTATGCATTGCCATACAGACAATTTCGCAACCACACACTCGGCGTTTAAACTGGCTGCACATTCGCACACGCAAATTAGTTATTCGCAAGGAAAACTTCTGAACAAGTTGTCAAAAAAGCACCTACAGAAATGATGTTATTGCACATGCCATTAGGCTGAGACCATGTTTATAATGCTAAAAATATTACTTTTTTTTTTTTCTTTTTTTTTTTTTTTCCCCAAGACAGCTGGCAGTCTCCTCTTCTCCCTTTGTTCATTTCCTTATGGTCTCTTGACACGTGCTGAGCGTGTAACCCCATGGGAGCAGAGATGCTCTTTCCCTCCTGAAGGTGTGCATCCTCCAGCCCATGGTACCTCTGACCTCTGATGCTGCTGTTGCCGCAACACGTTCAATTAGGGCTGCGGAACAGCACGATTAAAAATTGAAAAATAAGGTGGTAGTTTTGTAGTAGACTGTTGTTGGGCCGTCGGTCTATCCAGTCGGCCACATCGGGGCACCTCACCCTGTAGAAAGGTCGTCCTCCTCCAGTGGCTGGTGCCACGGCCCCTTTAGGCAATCCGAAGCTTAGGGTTGCCCCCCGTTAATTAGCTAAGCTGTGAAATGGAGCCATCAGGAAGCTGTTACTTTCCATATTTGACTGCTTTCACACAGACGCAGCCATCTTTGGACAAGGGGAAGAAAGTGAGGAACAGGGTTTTTTTTTCTGAATTACTGCTTTCTGAGTAACCCATAAATGAAAATGTGGTGTTTTTTTCTTGTTTTCCAGTTATACTTTTTCACCTGTGACCATGAAGCATCTCGAGCATTAAACTTTTATTTCGAGTAAGGAATTAGAGTTACCCAACATTAAAAATGCAAACAAATATTTGTGAAACATTTTCTCTTAATCCAGTCATAAAAAAGATTCCAACTTTAAAAACAGTATTTGCATTATGCATATCTTATTAATATTAGATGATTCTTTGCCACTTATAATTAGAAGAAAAAAGGAAAACAGAATTATGAATGCATCATCATCTATTGATTCATTACTGAAATTCACTTTCTGTTTACACATCCTTTCAGGTTTTTATTACACATTCATTTTAACCAATTACAACTATAATTATAATTTACACAGCATAGTTAATCCTTTGTTTTCAGTTTTATCTTTGGGTAGTGTAAATCATTTGTCATTGTTTTTCAAAGAACTTCATTTCACTACTCCAGGAATAATGGAAGAGAGATTTTTGGGAGCTATGCTTCTAATAACTCTGATATATGGTACGTATAAAATCGTGGAGTGATTTAAAGTTTAATGCTCTCTAATGTACAAACACCCACACATATTACATTTCTGCATATATGCATTCACAAACACACCTGAATTATATAGTCATAATACTCGTCACTTCCATATAATAATACACAGAAGGTCCTCTTTTTTTTTTTCTTTTGGTGCTAAGAAGTTGGTATTACTGCACATCACATACCAGACACAGATCCACAGCACTGTGAAAAATTAAAAGCCCTCTAAGGGCATGTATTCCTGTTTGTCCATTACAGGCACAAGTATTACAGCTGATGAAAGTACCAAACTCCTCAGAGTACGCCAGACCGCCTTACTTAACATCCTCTTCTTCCCACACATTTTTACCAGACTATTTTCTCCCCATTTCTGGTATTAATTACTTAAAGGATGTGAACAGAGTGGCTGGGGCTGGAGGAGACTTTTGCAAATTGTTGTGTGTTCAAAGATGGCAAAAAAATAGGAGAGCAAGACAGGTTTAATTAGTTTGGGAAAGAGTTAAGGCAACATTGAACTTTATACTGGTGATACTTATTGATTGCCAGTCATACCCCCTAGTACTGATTTATATATGATAAGTAAGAATCTGTTATTTCATATATTTCACCAGCAGCCATTCTGCATTTCACCTTGCAGATGCCACTCTCCATGATGCTGAGTGTGCTTTCCTCTAAGACTGCCATGCTGCTCTCAATGACAACAATGTCACCAGCAGAAACATCCTTATTAGGCTGTCTATTTACATGTGATCTCGAGTGAAGGTCCTTTTATTAATAAAACCTGTTATGCAAAATTTTTCTTACCATCCCTCTCTTTTCACCAGTGATTAAAATACCGAACATTGCCGTGGGCAAGTTGTGAATGAAAGAGTACAATATAACTGTGAAAAATGGGAAGTAGAGAGATGTATTTTCATTTCACAAGCCAGGAAAAACTCAATAACTAACTGCTAAAAGAATCATCAGTTCTCTTAAAGAAAAAAACCCACAAGTGAATTTGAAAAACATTTCGGTCATTTGCAAGCCATTAAAAGGATTTCGATGTTGAGATATTTTCTGAGTATTTTAATACTATCCTAAATGACAGCATGTTCTTTAAATAACTGGAAACTGCAAAATAAATGGGGAAGTTAACACTGGTCTTTTGTGTAAGATAAAGAGTAATATGACTTTTAATTAAAAGTGGTTGATTTGACATTTATACTCCACCAGTTCAGAAAACAAATGCATTAACCGTGAATTAAAAGATGTAATATTGATGACGTTATTTCTTTTTCCTTTTTAGTTCTGCTTCTTGCTGCCATTCCGTAATGTTACGCCATTTAAAAACGGCTTCACTTTCACCCGAAATATACTTCTTAATGTGATGGAACATGCGTTTCATTTCATTTATAATTTCTGATCAGTTCAGCTATAGGAAATTAGACAATGTACCAATATATCCCAATGATAGCAGCAGTTGTTGGATAAATTCTATTAAAAGGGGAAGAGAAAGATGGAACTAAGGTCCTTTTATTTTCTTCCTGGTCTGAATGCACTGGAAATGCGGAGCTGTAAGAGCCTTCAACGCATCCATCTCCAGCATCGAGAAGCAGCACCAATGGTGCTTTACAACAAAGATGATTTAAAAGTTGGCCAAAAATCAGAAGAGGGTGCTGCTTTGTAAATGAGAAAGAGAAGCGGCAGCTCTGGAAGGCTCAGAGCCCAACTTCTGTGCCAGTGTGAGTGTGGGAAATCTTCTGACGTCGGGGTAGATGTGGGTGTCAGTGCCATTGGTGAGTTCCTCCTGGACTCTAGACACTGTTCCCACCACCTCTGACACAGGAGTAAAGACAGATAAAAACATTTGAATTAATTGCCCTGAATTATGTTTTGGTACATTGACTTTGGGGATTTTTTTTTTATTTAGTAAATCAAATTATTAAACTACTTTATTATGACTCCCAGTGTTAATTATGTGACACTTGACAGCTTAAGCTGTATGAATTTGATGTTCTGTAATGGACACCAATCCAACGGGACCTCTGTTTCAGAGGAAATCTGTTTTTATACAGTTCCAGATAGTTTTAAGAGGTACCCACCAACTTTCATGTTGTTCAGGATGTGGATAACATTGGCTGGAACCCGAATGTCAGAGCAAATAATTTCAACATGCTAGTTCTTTTTTACTTAAGTATCATGTTGCTTCTTTTCCTTCATTTCTTTTGTGTCCAGGTACATCACAAGCTGTAGTTAACTGTCACGAACTGTAGTTAACTATTTTCACAACCATTTGACTGATAAATAATGGAGAAGCACAAAGATCAGACGTTGCAGTTAATTTTTTATAATAAATTATTTTTAAAACCTCGTGTCTAGATGGTTCATACCTCGAGTTCTGGAAACAGCAAGTCTAAAATCAATAGTTAATGATAATTGTTTGCAGGATTATTACTAGAAGGTTTCCTAAAATTCTTACTCAAATTTGGTCTGGGCAACATTGAACTTTACTGGGCAACTTTGCAGAAATATTGTCCTCACTTAACATTGGCAAGGACAGAAGGCAAGCTACATCCTTGTGATAAAAGTACGAGAGCAAATAGTGAAGAGGAAGGGAAGATCCAGAGCAAAGGAGAACAGTTTTGTCCTCTGTGTTCGACTCTACAAACATAGACCAGATTTTGGATCAGTTTTTACCCCCACCTAGAAATTGCCCAATAATTCTTAAGAAGGTAGCTTAACTGGAGAGAAGTTAAAGATCTTGTGCTAACTAAACAAACGTGCAGATTAGCCGCCGGTTAAAGTTTAGTTCACAGTGGACATGCTCAGAAATTCAGTTCTATTAACACAGTCAACACTGCCTGCCCACGAGATACCCTTTTTTTTCGAGTCACACAAGTCCTTCCACATATACTCAGAACACAGGTAAGCATTACATTGCATTTGCGCCTTTAATTTCTTTCTTTTAATGCCTTGTATGGATGCATGGCCACCACTCCGCTAAGGAGAGAAAATTCCAACCCAAGGCTATTTGGGTTTAGTTTGTCTACGGCATACAGCTTAGCCACGCTCCCAAAACAGTATTGCCATAGACAAACCACAGGAATGAAACAGTTGGTTTTTTCCCTCCCTCTTTCCCAAGTACTTTTCTATGCAAATTATTCCAATTGAACTAGTGCATTATAAGACACTTAGTCTGTAGAGTTACACATTAGTGCTTAATATATAACATAATGTAAGACCGTTTATGCAGCTTCTCAGTAAAAATAGTTTAAATAGACTTGTAGCAATGTCTCTACTTGTGTATTTTGCAGTTTTGCTCTTCCCCTCTAATCTATTAACCTTCCTTTTGGCCACGGCCATTTACAGAGGCTCTGGTGCTACATCTTCTGTCTTTAAATGAAGAGCAACCTTCACGGGTGCAAAGAAGTGAACCCCCTCCCCCAGTGTATACCTGGAGCCGGGTTTATTTGCCAGGGGTATGAGCTGCTTTGAAAAGGTGGTTAATGAGAAATGGGAGCTGGCACTTAACGATGGCAATAAATCCTTAACACAAGGGGCAGGTTCAAGATGTGAGGCTCTAAATGCTGTGCAGGTAGGAAAGGGACCCACCTGGGATCTCAGCCAGGCTGGCCACCAACTGGTGTTGTCCACACCTGGCTCAAGTCAGGATATTTCTCATCTCAACAGAGAGCCAATAACAAACAAGGGCTCTCCCAGGTACCAAAAGCCCCTCTTGCCTTATCTCCAGCTGGCATAAATCCTCTGGGCCCTTTGAAGCCAGTGCAATTCTGAGACTTTGCTGCATCTGAGACAACACCTCTGTTTCTGATGCTCTGGAGGTCACGCAGTGAAGGAAGGAGAGCAAGCAGCTAAATGACTTCAACTGCCATTACAGGTATTTGGTGTTTGTTTTGGGTTTCTCTCCTATGCATCCCTGTGAGAATTAATGTACATAACAAAAAAGTTCTGGTATAATTTCGTGAGTTCTACACATTACAGGTGGATTTCTCCCACCTCCCCGAAATATCTTGTCTCACAGGTGGTGTAGAACTGAAAAAAAATCCTCAGCAGCTGAAGAACTGGGAATTCAGGTTTAGTTTCTCTCCAGTGTGGGAAAAAAAATTATAAATTTTGCCTTCTTCAGTGAATGTGCAGTTCATCATCGCTCCAGATAAAACTTGCAGGAATTAGCAAAACACTGCCTCCACCTAACACCTCTAGGTTGTGTTTCAGCTTGGTATTTGAATCTGAAGCCATGTCTAACTCTCAGGATCTTTTATACCCTTAGTGTCTGCTAAAATTTTGAAAATAAAAATTGCATCCTCGTGGCTCTTTTGTTTTTGTTTGTTTTTTTTTTCCTATACCACACACGGCAGGTTAAAAGGGCTTAGCTGTGTTGATTAACTATCCAAATTGCATCCTCGTGGCTCTTTTGTTTTTGTTTGTTTTTTTTTTCTTCTATACCGCACATGGCAGGTTAAAAGGGCTTAGCTGTGTTGATTAACTATCCAAATGTTTAATCAATACGGCAATAGCTAGATGCATTCTGGCTGTGAAAGACCTTGGAGAAGTCCCACTTGCCATATTCCCCACCCCCAAGTGGGACATCAATGAACTATTACATGGCCCTTGCATATCAATGCAGAGGGGCTTAGACAAATACAACACTAATGGATAATTGTGGGTCACCTTGTCAAAATATGTTAAATGCCCCTTAAGTATTTCTTTTCCCCCCGATTAAAAAAAAGAATGACAGTAAACTGACCTTGCTGATATCATACAGCCTTTCAGGAAGCAAATACTACTCCGTCTGCAGCCTGCTCATTGATTCATGGGTCAAAAATCCATTCTAACTAAATTATAAAAGACACATCCTCGTGTGTTGATACAACCCACGGTAACCGCCTGACAAAGTGCTAAACAAGCGTGCTCTTTAGCGTGGGCAGGACACGTTTGCTGACACTGATTCAGGAAACACACGTTAGGGGCCTGGGAGTGATTCATAAAGCCGGGGCGGCGCATCCCTGGGCGCCCTGGATGTTAATGCACCGCAAAGTCAGGGAAAGTTCATCTCGCGACCAGGGCTGCTGGACTCCCTCCAAGAACATGCCATTTGCAGCGGTGGCATTAACTGCAAAGAGGGCCGTCGTGGGATTTGGATCCCTGCCCCCTGTATTTATCTACTCACAATGTCATTAACACCCACATTGATCCCCAACTGCTGCCGCCGCCGCCGGATTTGCTTGTTTGCGGGTGTCACAAATCACAAACCGGAGAAAATCGCGCTGATAAAGATAACAGCTCCGCGGCTTCGCATTGTTATAAATGAGCCATAGGAGCCCTCCATACCTGCTAGTAATGCGCTGTAATGGTTCTGCCTGGCTATTATTTAGAAGCATTACCTTTGCTTTGGCTGGCAAAATTAGTACTGGGAGGACTGCAACATGATTTGCACTGGGAATGTCACAACGCATCTGTCATTATCTTTCTGGTCTTGGTATAACCGCCTAAGACAATGCTGTAGGTTAAAACTGGCAACAAGGACAAAACAAAATTAATTAGCCAAGTATTGCCTTCATCGTGAGGCTTGTTTTGAAAGGGTAAGAGAACCACACAGAGTAGCGTGATGTCTGCTTTAGGTTCTTGTGTATTACACGAGGGTTACTTGAATCTCCAATATAGCGGCACTAATTGCATGTACATATAAGCCTGCATAAATAAATACAGAGGGAGAAATCTGTACATATACATAAATGTACCTCTATAAATACATAAATGTACATATACATAAATACATATACATATACATAACATATACATGCTGTGTATGTGCTTTTGTCTTTGTGCACAAGCATGAAGACAACATTCACGAGCATCCTATTACTCTGTAGCCACAATTACACCAAACACACCAAGAAATCTCGCAAGACTTACTCGTTTTGTGGTTGCACCACCCCACGTTGCAGCATCTAAAGCCACACCTAGCAAAATAGCCGCTGCAGCTGCTCTAATAACTTCCCGGTCTAGGTTGGTGTGGCACACAGAAGACCAAAGTAAAACGGCTTGAAGAAGACCACACTGCAAATGGGTGGCAGAGAAACAAAATCCCCTTTCCTCTCCTGCATCAGCTTCAAACACTGAGAAACACTTATCTGTGAAAGCTTTATGAGTAACAATTAAACAGTCGATTGAGGCTTCAAAGAACCTGAGCCACAGGTAATAGTAGGCACTAAAAAGCCTGACTATTCATGCATGGAACATCATCCCTTTAAAACACTTTATTTGTAAGGAATGGAGGGGCACCATGAGAGGATTGTTTACACCCTTGACGAGAAATTCTCAAAAGTGCTGAAAATCCTGCCTGGATGCTAACTTTGGCCAGAGGTCACCTTTGCTGAGAGGTCCTCAGGGTCAAGCACTGCTGATCATCACCAGCATGGCAGATCCAGGAAGGAGGCAAGAGGAAGGAGAAGTACTTGCTTTGGATGGTTCTGAAGTACAGCCGTTCCAAAACACCTAACTTCACAGAATCACAGAATCTTCATGGTTGGAAGGGACCTTTGAGATCATGAAGTCCAACCACAAAA
>KZ508924.1:35225-47068 GCA_002844005.1 Limosa lapponica baueri | reverse complement strand
GGGATAGGATGAAATCCTCAGGATCAGATATTTCCATTAAATAGCCTAGCAAAGATGCAGAGCTGTTGCTTCTGTTTATTAGGATTTGCATTCGTTTTGCAGCAGCTCCTGGGATAACCGGGGAAGGCCCAGCAGAGCTAAATGCATAACAAAAGGACAGTTTGGATAGGATTCATGTCTCCTAACAAGGGGTATGTTCAAGGGAGGTATCTAAATCTGAGCTAATCCTCTTAGGCCCCATTTACAGACAAAAGAACTTAAACAGACACTTCAAGGCTTTAAAGGAGCGATTCATTTTCCATATTGTGATGGGTACTTTAGGGGAAGATGAGCTGCTGTCATATTTTTCCCTACTGACTTTAACCGGAACTTAGAGCAACTACGTCAGATGTAAATGTTTATTCTACAGTGTGTTCTGTATGAAATATCTTCAATGTTTATTTTCTTTTTTGAAACAAAGAAAACCGTAAGTTACATTTTGAATAATACTGAGAATAGGAGACCGCAGAATTAGATGGCTTGCTTGTGTTTCAAGTTCAAACCACTTCCAAGGAATTCTCTCTTAGATTTTCTTAGCTATTTGTTTTGAATCAAGTGATAACGTTTTATTGTAAAAGTAATAAAATAAAAGGAGAAAGTGCAGCTGTCAGAGTTCAGGCTGCTTGAGGTTGATCAAGTACCGAGTTTTCTTCAGTCTGACACGCGAACGCGAACAGTTGCATGTGTTCCTGTGATGAAAAGAGGGACTATCAGCCCTCAGCTGGACTGCATGGGGTGCTTCTCCACCCCAGAACCTTCCAAATGAGAAGAACAAAAAGGAGAGGCTTTGTCATGGCATTGTTTTTCTTCTGAACTTCGGGGTGAGTCTTCAGTGACTGTAATGATGGAAAGAGTTACTGAACCCTGTGCGGTTTTTTTCTGTTCTTCAGTGAATGCTGCTTATGTGGCAGGCTTTATTTAACTAAAAAGTGTGTATGTTTTATTTCATACCATGTTTTAAAACAATTGGCTGTTTCACTGCATTCTTTAAAATGGGTTTCCAGAATGAAGCGTCATTTTGCTTTGACAGTCACCAAGACCCACATCTCAGATCCTTCAGGATGGGAGCCTATGAAACACCACTGCAATTCTTCCAAGTCAAAGCTTTCTTGAGCAAATAGGCAAACAGTTTTAAGATCTGTAATGGTTGCTGCAGGGATGGAGGAATATCCAGTTTCCGATTGGTTAAACAAAATGTCTAGCAACGTGTTTTGTTCCACTAGTTGAAGAATGGCGTAGCTCACAACCTGGAGCAACAGCAAGGGAACAGTAATTTTTAGTCTCTGTGGATATCTGAAGGCATCCTTCTCATGAGCACTTCACTAAAATTTGAGCATATAGAAGCAGCACATGCTAAAGCACAGACCTGCAGCTCTTGTGTATGTATGAAGAGATGATTTTTCTGAGTGTAAACAGAGTGAGGATTAAATGGATGCCTAGCTGTGCATGTTAGAGAAAAAGATGTACATCAAAGGTCAGCTTTGTTAGTTAGGAATTGGTGTACCTGTTGTTTCCAGTAGAAGTTTATTTCACTTGCTTGTAGATCATGCTGGGGTTTTGAGGTGTTATATACACATTTAGCCCATTGTCTTAGTGAAGTGAGCAGATGATGATACTTGTAGGTAGATGAATATTGTTGCATTAATCATCTTTAAGCTACGTTGGTTAGAAGAGGTACTGCAATCATCTGGAAATCAGTGGGTTCAGTTCGGCGAAGGTAGGGCCTTGCAGCTGTGTGTGTATTGGGTGTTTGCACAATGGTTTCCTGAGAGCCTCTTCAGTGTAGCTACCTTGGCACTTAAGCTGTGGATTTATTCACGTTACTATAGTGTAGCATTAAATTCAGACACTGGTAAATGGTAATTATGCCTCCCGTGCATCTCCTCCTCATGCTCTATTTTCCACTTCATCAATACACTCCAGTAATGATATCTCAAGTAATCATTTCTTCAGCATCTTCACCTGTTCAGCGTGTCTAGGTTCAATGTCCCGCATACAAAAATTTGGTGAGAGAATCTGTTGCATTTTCATCTGAAGTGTTTCATCTGCATTAGTAAATGACAAGGTGCCTGCAAAGTACAATTCACTGTCACGAAACATGAACACAAGTACTGTTCTTATAAGCAAGCTACTGTCTTGGAGGACTATTGTAAACTGTCTCTGTTCCTACTAAATTATGCTTGACCTTTACTTGGAGACGTCCCTCACCATGTGACCTGATGTGGGGAAGGGAAGTCCTTCAAGAAGTCACGCTCCTTAGAGCGTGCATCTGTGCTGATCAAATAATTCAAACCTTTTTCCCAGCAACAAATCAGTTAATGTTGAATGTTCCAGGCCTATCCAGAGATTTTGGGTGAATTCCCTGACATATTGAAATCAAGGGCTAAGCTTCTTCCACTAACTTCTGTAGGACCAGATTTTTATCCTTGGATGTTCTTGACAGAACACTTTTTTTAGGTATGTGACAACAGTGATATTTAAAAACCCGATCTTGAGATTTCCCTGTGAATTCTCTAGCCCAACCAGCTCCCTTCCCCGGTCAAAAAAGCCTGTCATACAAGTTAATAAAACATTTAAGGAATAAAAGACTAGAGCAACTTACTTGTTATGAAGTAAGTTTCAGAGAGATTATGAATCCTGGTTTGTAATCTGGGATGCTGCTGTTAGTTCTGATTTTTAAATGGAAGACAATTATCTTCTGTGGTTCTTGACAGCACTGAGAAATCCTGAAGTGTCTCAATGAATGAATGGCGAAGAGGGTGGTGCAGTATTATGCTGTATTCATTACTCAGCTGTAACTCAAAAGCAACTTGATTATTTATTTTCCTACTTTCCTCAGGGAGAGGAGAATATGCAATTATTGCTTATACCTTGGAAGCCTCTAGTGGGTGGGTGATCTTGCCTGATCAGAAGGCTGTATAGAGCTTCTGAGGCTCAGCTGTGTTATTTATGGCAGGCAAAATTTCTTGCTTCTCCTAAAATGTAGAAAGAATATGCAGTTGACTAACAGGCATACCAAGCTGCAATTTTAAAGCAGTATTAAAATTATCTTAAGCTGACATCAAACTCAGGATAACAGGAAGGGTCAATCAGAAAACTTAAAATTATTAAGTAACCTTTAACTGTTCAGTTCAGTGAGAAATCTTACACCAGTTTAAGGCACAGTCTTTCAGCAGAATTCTTTTATTGGACTCTCTCTAAAAGAAGTTAATCTGTACTAATCAGGGAAGGTAATCTGAGATTTTTTTTGTGACACATTGCTATTTAAATATACATTATCTGATGATTTCTCTTACCCAACAAGAAGAGTGTTGCTGCTGTCTAATGTGAACTTGGTGGCATTGTGGTCTGCTGAAGACAAAAGGTCAGCTGCATCGCTAGTTTAGATCAGCGCAGCTGTATTTGGCCCAATCTGCACAAGCTGAAGGTACAACTGAAGCATGCACTTGGCAAGTGACACTTCTTTCATCAAAACATGTACAAATAAGTTCCTTTTAAATACTTCTCATTTATGAGTACGCAGAACAAAATAAACATTACATGTTCTTCTGCATGTTATGTAATCAACAATAACAGTGAGTGACTAGAATGGCCCTGAACTGTAAATCCAAACAACAATAATGACCAAGGTGAAGACGTGAATAGGCATTACTTGTTAGCTTATCATCTCCTGAGGAGCTCTCATCATGCGATGCCTTGGCTTAGAGTCCTCCTGATGCCAGGGGTAAATAACTTATCCTGCAGGAGCTGCTGTGACAGTAGCAGGCACAATTTATGCCAGTCTGACAGCTTGATTTATACATCAATTAAGTGTGTGGTTACTGATTTACTAACAAGGCTTGATTTCCTCCCCTCGGCCCCAGCACCCTCCCCTCCATAAGCTTAGTAGATCCCATCAGAAATCGTTATTTGCTGGCACAGCAGAGTCAGCAGGGACGGAGATAAAATCAGGATACTTGGATCATGCTTGTTTGGGATTTTTGACGTTCTTATGATGGCATCTCAAAGTGAAATTTAGGGATGAAGGAGATGCTGAAGATGTGTGTATTGCCACTAGTGGTGCTTGCTATCAAGTTGGTGAGATGCGGGTTTCTCATCCTCTAACTTTTTGCTGTTACGGGAGACAGTTAATTTCAGTGGTTTTAAATAGACTTGCTTGGGGCATTGTATCGACTGGATTTTGAAAGGCTGATTGGCACCCTACTGAGAATAAAAAACCAGCATAAGTGACGCCAGTCTGCGATGTAGCCAGCTGAAACAGGCTTTCAGAGGCCTGTCCATAAGCTATCCTTCTGTTGCTCCAGCTCAGAAGTCACCAAGGAAGAGCCTAGCTCTGTTCCCTGTGATACAGGAGTTCTGGGCAGCCAGTCGTGGGAGGAAAAGGAGAAAAGCAGTTTGAGGGAAATGAGCTTCCGTGCTGGCGCGAATTGGTGTGCTTGCACTGGAGCAATTGGGGCTGCACTGATATCCAGGGAACATAAAAGGGCAGGTGCATCAAAACTCAGCAGGTGCTTTTTACTGTGGCTTACTACAAAACATAAGAGTTTTCTGGTCTTTACAAAACCTGCTGGCAAGTCTCCCTGACAGCACAGAGGAGACTTCTTCTGGATTAAAATGTAGTCTTCTGCGGAGTGGCCTGAGAAAATAGATAACCTCTTGGAGAGCTTTTATCTCCTGGGCCGCTTTTGACCAAATGTCTCACTTGGTTCTCCAAAGCACTGGGAAAAAGCAACCATTCATACCTATTCGGATGTTCTGTCTGGATACTTTGTCGCTTAGTTTTTGAGAAGGTAGCTCATCACGCTTATATGTCCCTTTCTTCTTTCCACATCATTTTACTTAACACTTGGCTAACACCACTCTGAACCCTCTTCCTCACGTCTCCCTCTGATTGGAAAAACTCCCACAGTGGGAGAAGAGTAATTTTTTTGAGTTGGAAATCTTTGTGACTGTATTTATGCATGCTTAGCTGTTCTCCCACTTCGTGCAAATGTTGCTGCCTGGAGGTGCATAGGCCACTGCCTCCCTGTTTGTGACCAGTGATTAGTGCAGTCCTGAAATAGATTTCTTCATGCTGGTGGAGCTGCGTGCACAGAGAATGGTAGTTTGAAAAATTGGAGTTAACAGCACTTGTGGGAAAAGACGGCAACACACTTGACTCTGGTTTTTGTGATCATGTGCAGATGCCGTTCTAAATAACGGTAATAATGAGAGCAGGAGAAAAATAATGGTAATGACTAGAAATACAAGGCCAGTCCCTTGTGTGCTCCCCTGAGTAATACTCTTCACAAAGACTCTTAGAGCATCAGTCTCATTTCTAGGCTCTCCTCTCAGAGAGGCAGCCTCATGCCTGTTTGCCACAAGTGAAAACACCACTGCTTGGTCCTTGACTTTTCATCTAGCAAGCATGCCAACTGTGTTTGCCTATTTTCTTCGACAAATGTTCTCCAGAGAGGCATTTGCTACTGTCTGCTCTGGGGTGCAGGGGCTTGGTAGCTAATGGCTGGGTCACGGTCTCAAGTGAGATTTAGGTTCTTAGCTCTTACTGAGTATCAGAGAGCTGAGGACCCAGCTGCCTCTTTTGTCCTTGCAAATATTTCCTCTTGCTAAATGATCTCCTCTTTATCCTTTCTTGTAGACTATAATTCTTACAGGATTTTGCTGCAGGTGACAGCAATTGAGCAGGGCAGGGGATAGGGGCTGTTAATCATCACATGTGGTCCCAAAGCAGAAAAAAGGCAAAGTCAGATTTTCTGTAGACTTGCTCCCTGTCACTGAAGGTTTTGCTGCTGAAGGAATGCAAAACTTAAAGTAGAAATTTTCCCTGCAGCTCTCCCATCCCTGACATTCTGTCTGGCTGTACCTATACCAGTGGGTGAAATAGAATGTTTCTGGGTACTTTGACCCCAACTGTCCTTGGATGGATTCCGTTGAATGTTTTTGACCATGGCCAACAACAGTACTCTCAGACAACCTCTGAACCTTGTTCAGGAGTCAATGCAGGATAGGGACTGTTACCTCTGGGCAGTTTGCTTGTGGGCAACCCCTTTATAAGGATAAGGGAGCTGAACAGTGCAAGTGGAGGCTGTCCTGTTGCCCACTGGCCCCTGTCTCAGAGAAGAGACCCAGGCGCATCTTGTCAGTGGTGCCTTTGGAGGGTAGGCTGCTGTCTTGCTCCGGGGAGCCCATTCATGGTGTCTCTATGGCAAAGCCAAAGCCTTGCTAGCTTTACCAATGTTGCAGGAAGGGGCCTGGCTGGGTTAGATGAACCTCACCCACTTGGGTCCGCATTATCCAGTAGTACATGCTTGACAGCTGCTCATGGTAGCGCCTCAAGGTCCATCAAAAGTTGAGGCCAAACAAACCATTTAGGTATTTTTCCTTCCCTGTTGAAGCACTAATGCTACTAATATTGCTGCCCAGTGTCAGCTTTGTCCATCAGATTTTTAAGTTATTGGGAAGGAGAAGGGAACTCATACAGAGCGTGTCAAGGTAAACTTAATTTCTTGAGGCCACTGATCAAACCAGCAAAGTTGATACTGCTGATTTATCTTTTAAAATCTCCAATAACAATTGCTGGAGAAAATGTGCTGACAACTTGTGGTTTTTTTGTCTGTAATTAATTAGTGCCTAAGAACATTGTATTATTTTTGACAGTCTGCTGAAGTTCTTGAATTGATATTTCTTGCAAATAGCTTCTAAACAGAAGGAATGTATTTACAGTCAGAGTTGATGGATTTGAAATTGTGATTAAAATATTTAATCAGCCAGCAGAAATCTTTTACGTAAATTGTAAATTTTTGTTTCATTTGTACTTGGTAGTTATTTTCCTGAAGCAGCATGCATTCTTAGGGTACGCGTGACCTTTCAAAACATGTTGATTTACAACTCAATAAAGCTTTTGAACTAAAAGCTAGGGTTACTTTGCTAAAGTGGCAAATGCACATTATATAACTGTCTGCATAATTTCATTTACAAATACAAATATGCATTCTTAACTTTTAGTAATTTTTTAATTGGTGAGATATACTGGATGTTTTTAACCTCTCTCTTGTCAGACAGTCTATGACTGGGAACTAATGAAAGTGCAATTGAGATTCATGTCAGCATTTTGAATTGTTTTTATTTTATAAACTTAATAACGTGCATACTGCCACAGACAGAAAGTCCTTTTGGCCTAGTCTCTTTTTAGTACCACCTAATAGCTCATGCTTAGGAAAGAATATAATAATGAGGTAAGCGTATAGTAATACTTCCCCAGTGCACTATACTGGTCTCTAGAGATTTGTAGCTTATGGACTATATGAGCCAAATAAGCTTTTCCACGTTTAATAGACCTGATAGATATATTTTTCCCTTCCATTTATTTGTCTGAATGCTTTGTGAATTTGGTTGGATTTTTAGCATCTGTTTCTATAGCAAGTAGTTCCACTGCTGAATTGTGCATTGCATGAAAAAAGCCTCCTTTCGCTGCTTTTATTCTGCCACATGCTGGTCTTATTGATTTCATTTTATTTCCATTAGAAGAAACAGAGAACAGTCACTTCCTATTCACTTTCTGCAAGCTAATGAGGATTTTATGGATGCCTGTCATCTCTCCCTCACCCATCTCCCTAGATCCTGATGAGTCTTGGTCCATTTAATTGTTCTTTATGTGGATTCTGTTCTGTGACTTTGATTCTCCTTTTGTATTTTTCTGTACCTTTTTTGATGATGCTACATTTGTTATCCTGTAGAGGGAACCAGTTTGGCCACTGTTAAAGATGTGAGTGTACTGTGCATTTGTACCGCAAGCACTTTCTCTAGTTCTCTACTCTTCTTTAGAGGTAGCTTTATTTAATATTATAGTGCTGGGAATTATTACAGTGTTTTACAGACAGAGGGGAAAAATAAGTTTGTCAAAACATATTTCGTGTTCAAAACTAATCCATTCAAGAAGTGTATAACTGTAGTTAGTGAATTGAACTAGCAGTTTATGGTCATGCACTGCTCATATTTTTAGAACTAAGAGTTCTAGAAAAGAAACTTCTGCTGTTATTTTTATTTGAGGGGATTTTTTATTATTTCTCCTAATCCTAGTTGATTTTATTCAAAGTAGAATAAGTTAGCTTGACACCAATAAACATGTATGATTTCATTACAGGGATTTGTGTCAGGATGGACTTTTTTCTCCTGATCTTTCTGGGAAACAAATGATGCCTGGTACCCTTGGAGGCAAGATGCCAGGGTAGTAAGAATCATACTATAAAATAAAATGACAGTTTTCTTACTCCTAATTTCTTACAGACTTATTTGCACACACTTTTGATATAAAATAGTATGAGAATTTATTAATAGTATGAGAATTTTATTAATAGCATGAGAATTTATTCTAGCTTAACCCTGATGTATCTCTAGGCTTACTTAACAGAACAATGTTAACATATCTTTATTAATTTTGCTCCTTTTAATTTATTCTTCATACCGTTAAAATTTGATACACATCAGTATTCATAAAATGCTACATGTAATTATTTTTACGTTTTAATTAACATAAAAGTAATTGTTGCCTGGGCACAGTTTAAATATAACAGTACACACGTGAAATATTTTTGGCTTTAATAATCAGTCTTACTAAAAAAGAAAAAGAAATAGTGGCATAATCTGCAGTTCCCCTTGGCAATGAGGTTACATCCAGTTGTATTGCCGAAACATTATTTTGCAAAGATTCAGAATAGGTTCAGCTGTCTTTTCTCAACTTTTTTGACAATTGGTGAAGTCTTAGCAGTGCCATTACTTTTTGACATGACTTCAGATTGACTGAGCTATAGTCCACGTATGGTCTGTCATTAATAGCACCTGGTCTCTTGCATGCTGAGAGCTCCAGTGCTTATGGTTCTAATTGCTTTCTGGTTCGGGTCCTTAAGGAACCCTTTGCTCCAATTGGTGTAATCAGTGATGGTGTGATTGCCTCTACACCTAATGAAAGGAGGGTGCCAGTTGTATTTTTTTAAAGTTATTGCTGTGGTTAAGTAGTGACAGCCATGACAAAGCCACTAGATTTAATTTTTTTGTACCGTAACATTTCAGTGATGGTTTTGTACCATTGATTGGTGTCAGCTAAGCCTTAGGCAGCTAAGTCCTTGATGTAATGGTTTATTTCAGTGGAATTGTGTAATTTACATCGTGTTTCTGGATTTTTTGCATTGTGCAGCATTCCATCATACACAGCTAACAGCCCAAATCCTTGGTTTCTTATGAGTATGTCCATTCCTCTAAACACAACAGTGCAAATATGAATTTGCTGCAGTCAAGCAGTAGAAAGCATAAAATCAACACTCAATTTTGTTTGACTGTAAGCAAGGTAAGATTTTCATGGAGAGAAAATATTTTTGATAGATGAACAGAAATAGTTGGGAGAAACAGGAAAGCTTTCAGCCCCACAAGCTTTCTCTTCTCCTTTATCAATGTAAGAACGAATCGCTTCAAAAAAATCTCATCCAGAAAGACATATTACAAGCTATGTTGCCAATAGGCATGTATAAAATTAAGAGCAATCAATCAAATGGGTTTTTTATGTTTTCTTAAAGAAAATTTTAGTGATGCATTTCCTTTCCAAGGCAAAAACTTTGTAACATCTGACCATGAATTTTTTATCCCTGGGGCAAACCTGCGCTGTACTGTATTTAACTAACACTTTCTCTTTTAATGCTTGCCTTTCTTCCTATTTAGGTTTTGTTGTACGTGTTAGCCTCCGCTGGGGATTTGAGCTTTGATTGTAACTGTGGAGTGAGCTGGGATCTACATTTCATCAGCTCTAGGTCACCCTGTGTAATGAGGGCATTTAGCTGGAGGGTGAATAGACATGGGAAACAATGGAAAGCGACTTCACTAACCTATTGAATCAGACCGCAACTAAATATCAAATGTTTTGTGATTGTTTTCTTAAGAACTGTGATTATAAGAACATGCAGCATTTTATATCCTGATGAAAAGGTTTTACAGACAAAGGCTGCTGCTACATGATATAACAGATGAAACGTCTGATTTTGTTTCAGTTGTTTCCCATTGCTGATCTTTGTAATTAGATCCCTGGGCATTGTGTAGAGAAGCCGCCCATTTTCAAAACAAGCTGATGCATCTTTTTAAGCATATTGGAGAAGCTTGGTATGACATGAGAGCTAGGTATTAATAATACCTAGATGTTATTATTAATAGTATGACTGTTTACAGTTGTCAAGAATGACTGGCAGGCAACAGCAAGTGAAGAAAGCCATAACCACACGCTTCTGAAATCTGTAGACACCTGCTTTGAAGTACCTTGCAGGAGCACCTCAGACTTGTCAGGCTTGCTCTCTAAGTAATGAACCACGTTTCAAGAAGACTCTGTTGAAATAGGGGTCTGATCAATAAGGAGAGTAACATGGATCCTAGTGGCCTGAATAAATTTGGCTCTAGCCTTGGGAGCGTAAGCAGCAGGGTGTGAGAGACTATGGCTACGTCTTTAAGATCTGAGTTAGGCTACTTTCTGTCACGGTACCTATGCTACCCCTTCCCACTCACACACTGAATGCTGTTTCCCAAGCAGAGTGGCCTGTCCTGGTTACCTTGTGATGCTGCCCCGCAATCAGGGTGTTGCTTTTGCCCAAGAGGTTAACTAACTAACCCATGTGTTACTCAGTTTGGGAAATGGGCAGTGAGTGATGTGCTCTAAGCTACTTAATGGGCCAGATTTATCCCTGCTCTTCCTCTGGGCTCAGAGGGAATGAATTTAGCCCTTTGCTTGCATGTAAAGTCAGCAGCGGTTGCACAGGGGCTGCCAGTGTCTCTGCTCCTAGCCATTTCAGTGCTATTTTCTTCCCCTTACATCAATGAATCATTGGCAAGTACTAAAGAGAAAGCTTGGTCCTATTGCCCACACAAAGGATGTCAATAATTAACAATCTTGTGCATTGAAAGTGAGAAGAGAAATGAGAGGGAAGAAACACATTAATTAACTACGTGAATGATCACTGTTGTTTGAAAGCTGGATAGTAAGGATTTCTAATTTTGGTTAGCACCTTCAAGACTTTCAAAACAAAATGATGATGATAAATGAGAGGGGTGGTCACAGGGTACAATTAAAGGGATTTAGAAGAATTGTGTTAAGTTTGTATGTGCAGAATATAAATTAGAGTTGTGATGTCTTAACAGGTCTCAGTGTGGATGTGGATCTTTGCAGACAGAGTTCCTACTCAGTCAAGCTCTTCAGGAAAAATCTAATAGGAGTCTGGACTTGCTACTGCAGTGTGTGTGTGTGTGCCACACTGCCAGACAGAAATCACAGCCCTGACTTAGGTGTCTCTTTTCCATCTGCTCTGCACAAGGAACTTTTGGCACCTGAAAATGAGATGCACCAGAGTTCTTGCTTTACCAAATTCTTTCCCATAAAATGCTTAAAGTTGCCTTAGTGAGTGCTGTGGTTGCTGGCTGACATGCTTACTCTTCCATTTCCACAACAGGTATCTAACAAGGCCATTGAATTGGAAGTTTCAACTGAAGTTCAGTAATGCTATTGCAGAATACCCCATAGCATACTCTTTCTCCAAGACCGATCACATGCCGTTATTTCCTGCCCGTGTTTCTATCTGCTATAGGTTCACTTGAACCATTTCTTTATCTTCGTTGCCACTTTCAAAAAATTTCAAGTTAGTACTCTACACAATTGAAATGATAGGTGCTTTCACTCCATTTTCCAGACCATTATGAAAGTGATAACGTGCTCCAGATAACTTAATGCAGATTGTATCAATTAGTTAGGAAAACTGCTCATCTCAATGAAGATA
>KZ508924.1:18928-31902 GCA_002844005.1 Limosa lapponica baueri | reverse complement strand
GCAAGGTGATAGCATCGTATAAACTTTCCTGTTAAAATAATGTCTTTCCAACTGTGGTCTTTCTCAGTTTTATATCTAACAATATTATGAGGGGGTTTGAGCGTGCAAAAAATTTGATCACAAAGTCAAAAAATGTAATGATTGGATCTTGTTTGCTTTCTTAGGAAGCCTGTATGGCAGAATGACTGTTCATGAGAGCTTGAAGTTTGTAAAAATGGATTGTGTCTTAAAGTGTGAAAGGCTGTTATTTTTACCTCCTGTGCCTGGCATTCGAAGCCTGTTTGGTTTTCCTCCCTGCTGTGCCACCAGGGTCATTGGCCCTAGGGGAGGGCTGGGACATTCTGGGTACAAGCATAAGCTTTTGGGGTTTATGCCCAAAGTCATTAGGGTGTTTTTTTTTCCTGTTTAAGCATCACAGGTTTTTAGGAATGCCAGTTTATGGAAGAAGTTGTTGAAGCACAGTGTCTGGTTTAAAGCAGGAGTCTGTCTTAGCAATTCTTCTTTTTTATGATACCACTCTCTTGTCTGCCCTGCTGTCCCTCCGTAATGCAATAATCATGACCCACAAGATAAAGTAACCACTTTTTTTTTTTTTTCTGGTAAATTGAATCAGATGTTTTCCCCTAGTTGTTTTGTTGTTGTTTTGTTTTGAAGTATGTTTGATTCATTAGACCCCCACAGGACATACCTAGCAGAGGTAGATCCAGCTCAGACCAACTTGAGATAATCATACAGAAATTCAGCAATGTCACCAAAAAAAGCCCATCTTTAAAAAGGTATTTTAAGGGATTAAGTTGGCTCATGTCAGGAGTAATGGCCTCTGGTTTGCCTGGACAGCCTGCCAAGCACTCACCACAACAAATACTCTGGCAAGTCACCACAGTTTTGTGCCACAAGTTAAAAATGACTCAGACTTGTCTGTCTGTGCTCAAGTCTGTGATTTATTATTCTTCCTCTATTATTTTCTTCCCAATCTGGAAATGGGCAGCAAACCAGCAAATTTTCATATAATTTAGTTAGTATACAGAGAGGTTGCATTTTCTTGAAGGAGAAGAGAAAATAGAACAATTCCTCTAATTAAAAAGAAATTAATTCCAGAGAATCTTTTTTTGCAGAGATGTGCAGAAAGAGTTTAGTCATAAATTTCTTTGTCTACATCATGATTAATGTGACCCAAGAGTATTTCTTCCGTGCGGGTTTTTAATTTTTGCACCAATAAAATTCTGTCGTGTCTTCTGTCTTTGCTATGGCACCTTCGTCCTTTAAAATGCTGTCTTGACCATCCACCGCTTCTTAAACAAAGCAAACGAAGTTCCTTCCTAGCTCAGGTTTCCTGTGCTGTCACTGCACTCTTTGGATCCTTTCTGCTCAGCAAGTTATTTATCTCATTTTGGAGCTACCTTTCATGTACTATTGAGCCATTGACCTCTCTCAGAAAAACTTTTTTTCATGTGTTATTAGCCATGCTTATAACGTGCCCAAGAGCTGTGAAAAAGGGGTCTAATGTATGGTCAGCACTTGCAAAGCAGACTAACCCAATGAGCATCCAGGGTAAATGGGAAGATAGATACAGAGAGGAGGAGTGGGCAAGCACAGTGAACACTATGATGGCACTAATGGAGGTGGTGTTGAGGTGTTTTGTGTTAAGTAGGGCTGCTTAGGTTTAGCAGCCAGCTCCCCTGCTTTGGAGATGTAAGGAAAGGTGGGCAACGGGAGGAAGGGAAATAGAGAGGGAGAAGGGGACAGGAGGGAAGGAGACGTGCGGGCAGACCTGGGGGAAACACTCTGAATTTCCACCCTCCCTGCCTGGCTGCTTTCGCAACTGCGCTTCCCATAGCTGCTATCTGCAGCCAGACTTCCTCTCTCATCTGTCCCATCTCCTATCAAACGCCTCCACACTTTCTCCTCCACTCTCCGTTATGCATAGGAGGGCTTTCCACAAAGCTTTGCAAAACTATTAGCGCTTGGCTCCCTCGCATTTCTCTCTCAAACTTACCTTTTGCTTGGGGCCCACAAAATTCTTGCTGATTATCAGGCGTTTGGGGGTGCGTGTGTGCGCACACACGTGTGTGCATTGGGGGAACGTGGTCTTTTCTGGGTATGAAATTCGTAGTGTTTATTTCAGGCGCATTACCCGCAATTGCTTTCTGTATCTGCACGTTGTATCTCAGCTTTACAGTTGTACTGTGAATGCTTGTGTGGACAGACAGTGTTATAACGCGTTTCTGCAGTGCTTGTCACAGAGTTCATCTAGGCACCAACATACTGTCATACCTCTAAGAGCTAAAAATTAATACATTTTTTGTCCCCAGTAAAACAACTAGGAGAGATCTCCAGTGCTTTCATAGTCCTATTATGCAGCGTAGCTAATCCCTGAGTGCTGTGGGTTGAGCTCCTTATTTATTCTCTGCAGAGGCAAATAATCCCTCATTTTCCTGTTTTTACTACACACTTTTTCTTTCTTTTCTTCTCCTTATTTTTAATTTTATTTCTCCCACTTCATGCTTTAACCCTCTTTCCCCTCACTGCAACCTTCTGGGTTTGAGGGAGATATTTTCTTAGAGTAGTTGGGAAGCTCTTCTGAGATAAATCTGTTTTGGTTTTCTTCATCTTCACTCTTCCATTTACACCAGCCCCCTGCCTGCAGGTTCACAAGTCTCCGTCACCAGATTGAGTCCCGTTTTGGTGGTTCCTCTGTATCGTTGATGCAACAGCGTCAGAGAGACTATCTATGTGCTACTGACTTCTGCCTGTACTCATTGAAGTTCTAATGGTGCTTGTCCACGTTATCCCTAGCATCCCGAGAAGGAGGATAGCTGACTAATCTGTTCATCCCTCACTAGCAAGGCCTTTCGTATGTGTGTGTGTGTTGGGTTTTAAAGGCTTTATATGAGAATTCCTCAATGTTTTTTTCCTATCTATGAAAATCTCTTTCAAATCCCTCAATTGCTAATGAATGTATTCGCTTAGGCCATCATTCCGTGCTGTTCTCATTTTAACTAGATGCCTGCCTTAGAGTTAGTCCATGTATTTCTTTGTGATAAAAGTACCTGCAATATATGAAATCTTGCTATTAAATCACTTTTTTTTGCATTTGAAACTCAATTCTATAAATCCATCTTCTCTGTGTGATGTCTTATCTTACAAAGATTAAGTGAATGAGTCCTCCCTACTTTTGGCAAGAAGCAAGGAAAATCAGTGATTACTCAGAAATTCCCCTGGTTCAGGGTCTCCCTTAATTTCATCCCCATTGAATGGTGGCATCATCTCTAACTGCAGAGCTGTGCAGTCTTCACAGCGTGTGTTGTGCTTCTCAGCCTCATCTGGTCCGTAGGGTCCTGTAGTTTGCTTCTGCGATTGCAGTGCAAGAATTGGAGGCTATTTTTACAACCACACAGTAGCGTGCAATGCTAGAGAGTCAGTTGTCTTGCTCACAGAGTACTCTCATGAAGTCTTTTTCATAAACATCAATGGCACGAAGGACTAGATGTAAGTCTTATTTTAAAAAGTGTTTTAGTTTAAATCTTGACATGCAAATTACCACAAGCAGGTATGATTAGGACAAACAAAGAAGGGGCAAAATACAAGTATTTTTGGGGAAAAAGCAGGCAATCCAAGAACGCTTGCTTCAGATCACACACATGTTTATATGGCTTGACAGTGGAAGTTTACAAAATATGTGGACAATAGGCCTTTGTGTATGACTGAGTTCTCTATTCTTCGTTACTCTGTATAAAAAGGAATCAGTTCTTAAAGTAGATGAAATCTCAGGGTTTGGGGCTTTTCCCTAATATCCCACACAAAGTCAGATTTTCCCCCTCATGCAGTTTTATACCACTGTAATTCTGGTGATTTCACAGGATGTGACCCATTTTGTGGGAAAAGGGGATAAATAATAACTACATCAATTAGATTGTGTTCTTAACCAAATGAAACAAACCAGGAATCTCAGATGATCCAGTGAGTCTATTCTTGGTGCTTAAATCCTCCTTAGCTTGTTAATATTTAATATTGGCTTTGAGGACAGCTTTATTTTTGTTTTGAATGCAGTGTGCAGCAATTCCCAGTGTTGTTTTTTACTGGGAAATAAAACCAGTTAAACCAGGTAAAAGAGTCTGTCAAAAGTAAAAAAAAAAATAAAAAATAAATCTTCCCTGTACAAATTCTATCTCTATCTTCAGGTATCCTCACAAAAGAAAAATATGAGCCCTTCCTGACATTACGTCTTATGTCCAGACTGAAATTGCAGCTTCAGGGGTAGGCAACCTATCAACAAATAGACCTGGGGCACGAAGCTTAAATATAATGAGCTATGACATCTGTATCTAATAAGCGCTCTATATTTGTTATATATTGGAAGAAATGGAAAGCAAGACAGTCAAGTCTAAATAATCAAGACTTGGTTTATGTGCATTTCGTTGGTACTCATATGCAGTCACTGAGAGGTCACATTAAGTCACGCTGTTGTTCATCCTGTTACTGAGTTGCAATAGATATTTCTGGGGGATTACAATAAATAAAAGGATCATTAGCTTACACTACATAGGACTTTGATTGCATGTTTAAAAGTATACGGTACTTCTTGATCAGATTAACTTTGAATTGAGTACTTTTCCACTAATGTGGTTTTTTTTTTTTTTTTTTAATGATCTGTCCTGTGAAATTAAAGCTGTATTTCTAAGAATCAAAGTGAGAAACCAGATTTAAAAATTCTTGAAATTTGAAGACATTCACAGCTAAATGGGAACTTTCTAGCTCAAGCTCGTTGCCCAGCAAATTAGCGCTCATGTTATTTTTGCAGATACACAATAATTTTTAGTACTGAAAAACTTTTATACTTTTATGGTTTTTGTAAAACCTGGGCTACTGTATTTACAGTATCCAACAACCTGCCATGACTTGTAAAAATAAATAAATTTTTAAAAAATCCACAAAAGTCTTGATCCTAAATTGGGTATACACCTGGCTTGCCTGAATGCTGGCTGTAGCTGACATGCTTTTTTCCCCCTAGTCTTTCAGTTTAGTAGTGGCTCGATTCTGCATCTGTTTCATCCCTAACAAAATCTCTGTTGCCTGTTGTATGAGTGCAAGCTGGCCTTACCTCTCCTAGAGAAACACAGCTTCCATGCAAAACGTGAGCTGTGGCTTGGCAAGGAGCAAAGCTGAATGCAAACAGACTTCTGATTATTTCGATTCTCCATAAAACTTGTGAATCAAATCCAGTATTATTTTCATAGTCATGGTTTTCAGACTCATGCTTTTGGTTAAAAAAGGTTAGATTTCTCTTCTGCTTCCCTCCTCTCCTCCACCCCCTTCTTTCCCCCTCACCTTTTGCCTGTCTTAGCATCTGGGTCTTAAATGCAGCACATCAAACATCTTTTGAAAAGCTCAGAGATTAAAGATTGTAAGTTACAATTAGAACAGCTATAATGATGATCAACTCTTAGTTCCTGCATAATGAGTAGGAAAATGAGTTACAGAAGACTCAACTCAAAGCATTAGCTGAGATTTGAACTGAATCTTTTAAAAATTACTTTAATATTGTGATTTTTGTTAAAAAAGGAAAAAAAAAAAGAAGGAAACAGCCAGTAGTCCTTCTTTTTGCACATTGGAGGTTCAGATGATTTGGAGAGTAGCCTCAGACTTTCAGGTGCTTACCCAAAATGGAGCACTTCAGACATTTTTTACTTTCTTACCTGAGACACCTTCAAACTTAACTATGCCTTGACAGAAGGCTTTATGTTTTCAAGTGACTGAAATGAATTAATCAGGCATTAGATTTGGGTGGGGGGGGAAAGACGTACATTTTTTTCCCCCCACTGTGAGTGATGGCTGATTCAGACATGTCAAGTAAGGTGGTTATTGTGAAGTATGATTGATGTGTCTCAGTCTGTGTTATTATCTGCACCTATATGCAAAAACTTGCGTTTGCTTTAAATAGCAAAGGAGAGCCTGCATTGTCACAGTAAACATGATTTTAACAGGATGATGCAGCTGTGTGAAGTTTCAAAGTAATTCTTCTCTCTGAAAAAGGGAGTATGCATTAGTGTTTTAGATGGCTTCATGTCGCAGCCAGCAGACTCTTTTAGCCACATCTTCAGCTGGTGGCAGTGCTATGGCGTACCTCTTCTCACAAGGAAGACCATAAGACGAATAAGCTTGCAAACGATTTCAGCATAGCTTTTCATGTGGCCAGCAGTAGGGTAGTGCTTGCCAAAGGCTTGCAGAAGAGTCAGCATCCCCAGCTGGAGGTGAGGCAGCACAGAGTGCTGAGGGAGGATGCGGGGGCCAGTTGATCTGAGTTCAAAATTGATCCTCAAAACTGAGCCAAGACCCATCCATAATGGAAATTACCAGGGAGCTGTTGTCATCTCTCACCTGAAAAAAGTGAGCACCCTTTGCTCTCGGAGGTACAGCAGTGTGTACGGTTCTAAGCCATCTGTGGGTTTAGTATCTGGCTTCAAATTTGGGGAGCCCTGTTTCTTTTCTAGAACTACTCAGGACTTGCATACTTGAGCTGTGGTGCCGTAAAATGACACCCTCTGTCTGCCCCCAGGAACTAAAATTATTTCAGAGCATTCTGAATATGCTGTGTTTCTTGTGCTTGTAGCTATCTGAGCCCATGTTTACTGGGGAAAAAATGCAGAGTAAGTATTTAATATGCAAAAGAATTGTCATCCTTTATGACTTCCAAGCTATTTGCTCTTTATGTTTATTTTCAGTGATAGCTGGAAGGAAATTATGTGACGAAATTATTTACCAATATACTTTCAATTACTTTCTGCTAGCATCTATATCACCTGCCAGCTTAGAGAAATATTTAGAATTACAACTCAGCTGTCCCAAAAGGAAAAACTGTGTGTGTCCAAAAGCAACTTTCTCTGATTGCTGAACTGCTCAGTTTCACTTACAATGAGGAAAACAATTCTCTGCCCAGTTTCCAAAGCATATCGCAATTTTGGTCTGAGTTTTGATAAATGTAACCAGGTTATCATGTATAGAGATTTTAAAGTGTGAGCAGCAGACTTCTTATGGGTCCCTGCCCTGCCTTGTGTCCAGCCTTTGATATTTATACATAGTGAACCAGAATAATCTTGGATTTAAAAGGTGATTGTAAACATGCATCGTATATTGTGCAGGGGGAGTTTTCACTGTGTTTTCTGCATCTCTAAGCTAGAAAAATCTGTGCCAGACTCCTGGTTCTTCCATGCAGGATGTGGCTGGGTATTACCAGAGCCTGCATGCCTGGATTTCCCTCTCAGGGAATCACAGGAACCAAGGAATCACAGAATGATATGGGGTTGGAAGGGACCTTTGGAGATCATCTAGTCCAACCCCCCCTGCCAGAGGATGTCCACCTAGAGCAGATGAGAATGTCTCATCCCACCATGGAATTAGGATTATGTGCAGGTGCAAACCTGATACCAAGGAAACACTCACGGGTTGTGTGGTTTTAGACGCAGCGTGTACAGCCTTGGGAAATCACCTTGATGCATTAGAGCACCGGTTTCCCTGCCTGTTCAGCATGGGCACTAACACCTCTTTCCTACGTGTGAGGGAACCCTGCTGATTAGACAGTGGAGTCCTTAGATCCTCTGTCTAAGAAGAAAATCTTGCAATGTTTCTGAAAGAACTAACCTACAGAACCGTGGGCTTTTCCTGCTTTAACATTAAACTTTCATCTTGCACAAAAAGGATACAAAAAAGGGGAAACCTGTTCCCCCTGCAGATCCTTTCTGTTTGTTGAAGGTGCATCAGCATCCACAGCTCTACGGGATTGTACGCGGTAATAATCTTCACTGTGTTCAACTCCCTTCTGTGCAGGGCAACTTGTTGACTCCTGAACTACTTTGACATTTCTAGTGCACAGATTTAGAACATTCATGAATAAGGAGATCTTTGCTTTTCTTGTCTACCAATTAATTATTTCGAGAATAATTCGGGAGGGGAGAAATGTAACTGATCACAACTTGTTGTGCTGTATTGGTCCAGAGTCCAAGGCAGGAATCAAAGGCTGCTCCTGACACAGCAGTGTAGTCCTTTATTCCACCCCAAATGAAATCCCACTGTGGCATGTCAGTACAATGTTTACTTTGTACTGATTGCAACCCAGGCTGCCGAGCAGAGAGCAGGGAGCTAAGAAATCCCCATGCTGATAATAAACCTCACTTGTCAATTAGATGGCATTAGCAATAGACTGCGTATTTGTACAATTCCGCTCTGGTCAGATTTTAGTTTAATTGTTAAGCTTCACCTCCATCTCGCGGTCAGGCTAGGAATTGCACGCAAGAGGCAAGGGATTGCTTGCTGTCTTGGCAGCTCTTAAGCTCCAATTTTTCAGGCCTTCTCACCACACACCTTGTATCATGGTGTAACTATATCTGTTGTAAATGTGTATTGTTGGGTTTGGGTTTTTCTTCTTTTTTTTTCCTGAGGTGGGAGGGTTGCCTTTTTTTAGCCAAAAGCTTGTCCCAGTGTGATAACAGTGTTCTGCAGCAAAGCTGTTCTTTTTTTTGCAGATTAAGTGAGGCAGAGCATCATGCAGCAGAGGGAGGTTTCATGGTGCAGCAGAGCTAACCTAATGACTCTTTCCCACCCAAGCAGCATTCCCACTCTTCCTTATTGCCAGCTCTCAGACACAAGGCCCTGCCCCCTTCCTTTGTGATATCTTGGGTATTTGTAAGCTATTCATTTTTGTTATGGTACAGCTAATTTTTTCCAGATTAATGAGCCATGCAAGGGAAGCAGCACAAGTGAGCTGCCTGTGCGAAGGAGGAGGAGGAGAAGGGAGATGGATGCCTTTTGGTAGCAGAAAGCCTTTGTATTAGTTCAAGTGTTAAATGAGATCTCCGTTATCATAGCATCTCTCCTTCAGTCGCCACTGTCCGGTGTTTGGCTTCCTCCAGCCCTCCACTTCTATAGAAGCCAGTGAGTCCTCTGAGGGTTTCTGAAGGCAGAGGGAAACTCACTTTCCCTCACTTGGGACCATCTAACCCTGTCCTTCACTATTTCACAACTAATACATGGGTAAAATAAAAGATAGATAAAAGAAGAAGCGTGCCTCTCCGTATAGTAAGATGGTGTAGTCACTAATTTGCGTCTCAAGTTTAAAAAACAATTTTTTCTCATCAGAAAGCTTGATAATGTAGGAAAAGAAAGGATCAATTAGTTTCCTGATGCTTTAATGATCCAGAAAATAAGACTTAATCAAGTCAATTCTTCTTGTCTATGGGCTCTGATCCTGCACCATTATAGTCAATGGCAGTTTTGTTACTGTCTTAAGGACATGCAACTTAAATGTGAAAGGATTCCTTATAAAAGGATATTAAAATTGTGGACAACTCACCAAATTACTCATACCAAGTCTCATTAATCTAGTCACAATTGTTAAACCTTTCTATTATGACAGTTTTATTTCCTGGAAGATTGCATGTCATAGCCCAGTAACTCAGTTTATATCCTAGAAAGTAAATTCTGTTAAAGAAACAATTAGTGTGAAGATGCCTATGAGGGGTTGTGTTGAACTTGGAATCTCCTCCTAGTGGTCTGGGGATTTATCCTTCTAGTACCATCTGCATGTACCTTCTGCAGTAGCTGTTCTGTTCTTTCAGTTGTTGTGGTTTTAAGTCCCTCTAGTCATATGTTATTTTATTGCAAATTTGAGCTAATTGTCTCCCTTATATGATGCAGCTCTATTTCTGAGAAAGACAGTAGAGTATTTGGTTCATTCTTTGGACCTTTGTTAGTGCAAACCTGGCCTTTCTCTGGTAAAATGTGAAAAATAAGAGGAAAGAATCTGAAATGGATTTCTGAAAATTATCTGTAGTGCAGATGCCACCAGTAGTCACTTTATCAGTACTGTTCTGCACATCATTTTGTCAACGTATTTTTAAGGAAGAAAACGCTGTTCAACTTAACACGCTCAGGTTTTGAATTTGGTAGAGCTCCTTCACCATAACTTACAAAAAGACTGCTCTAAAAGTGTGCTCCAGTGCCCACATTATCGTTTAATTATCCTGAAATAACAGTTTTGTTACTAATTACATAATAGTACCATCCACTCTTTACTGCAATTAAATTTGCAGTGCCTGACTATTAGAAACTGTGTTGTCATAATAAGGGTAGTTTCCTTTATTTGCTTATGCTGAGTCGCAGAATCTATAATTATATGCACGGATCATCAATTTTAGACTTGTTTGTATAATTACAAGTAATTGAACATGAAAGCAACTTCAGAATATCAGACTATAAAGTATTCTGTCTATTGTGGAGTTGGAATAATTAGTAGATTAGAGAGATGATTATCAGTTAAGAAAGCGCTTTATAATCTGGTACTAATTTAAATATAAACAAAAACCCCACTTCATGAGTTCAACAGTAGCTTGCCTTGCTTACAATCAGGGATAGTCAGATTTTCAAAGTTATTCAGCTATGTGCACATCCAGAATGACTTGGGATTGGTCTAGTGTGTTGACAATTTAGCACAGTTATTTCTCCCAGTAATATATTTTATGTAGTGTACTAGTTCCTGTGAATACAGGCATTATTAGTAGCATTATTATTAGCAATACATTTTATTGCTAAAAATTGAGAGGCCTATAAAATAAATAATAAATATATGTAACGTCTTAGTATTCATTGTGCATAGAAGAGAGCTTCTCAATGGAAGCAAACACATTATTTGGAAGAAATTGCTGAAAAGCTTGGTGTGGAGGAAAACGTTCATTCTTCCACACATCAGAAATGTATATTACAAAAATCTCGGTCTGTGAAAGTACATGCACTTGAATTGTCTCAGATCAGACCCTTGGACTAGACTGTCTGTCTCTCCATAGAGAAGATGCTCTGAACTTTGAGCAGGACCAGAAGGGTTGGAGCCGGGGGCTCAGCTGGGTGCGAGAGAGAAAGCTGTGCCGGTGGGTCTTGCTCCCCATCACGGCTACTGTGCTGTAACCCCCGGGGCCCCGCTGCCGCCAGCCCAGCTAGTGCTAACCCTGGCTGCAGAAAGGGATTTCACTCAGGCCTGACTTCATCCTTCCCCAGCGCTGAAGGCAGGGATGAGGGGAGAGGCAGCATCCTCTGCTGAGCTATGGAAACGCAGGCAGCGACTCTGCCAGTGTCACCCCGGGCAAGTTGTTTGAGTGTTCAGATGTTTTTATGGATTTCCTCACAAGGATGCTGGTGTTGCAAGTCCCTCAGTGGTAGAGAGTGGTGATCAACAGGAAAGAGACCTGACTGGATGTTCAGGACGCGGGATGAAAGATAAGCTCAGTATTCAGGGACTGATGATGTTTTTTTTTTTACTTTTTATTGATATTTTTGTGGCCACTAGCTCCGTTAATTGGGTATTCAGAGTGCTTCCCCACCAAAAGGCAGTGCTTGGGGCACGCTAGTGCCTCTCCCTCTCATATTCAGTCAAGTCAGCAGGTTATTTTGGGGATCCCACAAATGGCTCTGATCACAGGAGGCAGGTATTTGGGACCAGATAACAAAACTGCTTCAAGAAGGATGGTTTCTGTAATTCCCACCTCTGGGGATAGTTGCTGGAAACTAAGCATTTCATAGAAATTCTTTTTTTCCTCCCGAAAAGGGAACCACCATCTCTTAAGCTTTCATCAGCTTTATTTCACATATGTTTTATTTCTCTTGCCCAAAATACGTAAAAGCAACAAGTTTTAAAAAGATAAGCAAATTTCCTTGGATTAATATCATTTTATAGCAACTTTGAACTGAAACTTCAAAGGAGCAAAGTAAGCCAAACTCAGCAAAACCCGTAAAATACGGGCAAACATAGCACCACCTCCACAATACATGAAAGGAGACGTGCTTGCAGTGTGATCTATGGCTATTTTTTGTGTTGGTGATGACATTTCAAGCCTAGATAGGTTATTGCCCGGCTCTCGAGTGGTTTGAAAGTGCCACTGTGTGCTGGTGTGACGTATAGTTTATGTAGCACTGACATCTGGTGGCAAGAGGCAATATGAACCCCAAGTTGCAGTCCAGCAAACAAAGCTGCAACAATCTGCACGCTCTTCTCACTCGCAGTATTTTCATGTGTTTTCCAAGAAATGCAGCATATTTGAAAACTAAACAATCAGAGAAGATTTGGGGCTTATTAATGCTGCCACAGGATAAATATTAAGTAGTAATTAAGAGCTGATGATAATAAAACCCAAGTAGCAGCTGTTAAGTGGTAATTAAAGTTGAGGGGGGAAAGAACAAAAATAAAGATGAAGATGCAAATCAAAGGTATTATATTACTTTCAGCTCTTTTGTCTTTCCAAAGTAATTTTCAAGAACAGTATGTTATGTATGTCCTAATAAAATTATTAAACACTCACCAGTACGACTTAGAAATGCTGCAAGGGAGAATTCTCTTCTCTTTCTCTCTTCTAGTTAGGATTAAAAAATATCCTAAAAGGGGTTCATCATCTTGCTTTCCTACCCCTTTTTTGCCCCCCTCCTCTTTTCTGCCATGTTGCCCTCAGTCACATTCTCAGGCATGCAGCTGGCTGTCATCAGAGAGCTCAGATGATTCCAATAGCAGTGCCAAACCCAAGAGCTGAAAACCTTGGGACACCCCCCAAAAGACACCTAAACTTCCTGAGGTATTTTTAAATTAAATTTGCCATGCTTTCTATTTGCCCTTTGGAGTTTGAGATGTGAGGGCTCACATTTTCAGGACTATCCTGAACTGTATGTTCCAAGGGCTAAGACTTTGTTTTCTGTACTTTCTTTTTTTTTTTTTCTCAATAAAAGCTGGTCCTGATGCACTCACCTGGTTCCATGAGCTGGGACTTCCAGAGACCTGCCAGGTCCTGGGAGAGTCACACGAGAGCTGCAGCTTGGCTGCACTGAGCATCTGGAGAAATGCATGTCCCCGAACACCCAAACCCTCTCCGTGTCTGTAACTCGGTGTTTAACCAGAACCTTGGATGCCTGTTAAGAGACACATCACTTACGGCCCAAAATAA
>KZ508922.1:20192-46200 GCA_002844005.1 Limosa lapponica baueri | reverse complement strand
GAAATCACTGAAATAGTCTCTTTCTGGGTTTTTTTGCGGGGGAGAGAAGGGCTTTTGACAGACTGTAAAGCTTTTCTTTATGAAATCTCACCTGTTCTTATAGCATCTAATCCAAGAAACACAGAAAGCAACTGGAAAATGTTACTACAGTTTTGTCAGGCATCAGACTAGGCTTTTTACCCCGAACTGGGAGTATTCACAAAGTCAATAACTGAGTTCAGTATCAGCAGCACATGCAGGAGGGGTTCAGTATGCAGCAGCACATGTGGAGATGAAATCTAATCCCAGTTCTCGGCCCAAAACCCCTGTGCTACACAACTTTGGGAAAGGGGTAAAGCAAAGGACTTCCTTTGGCATCGGGAGAGATAATAGCACTTTCCTGCTGCAAAGAGGTGCTCTGAGGGTGACAAGACACACATGTCTATCTGTGAGCAGGGCTGTGAGCATCACTGTTACCACCCCAGAGGGCTGAGATAGAGGTGGGGAGACTCTATAACCCCATGGCCACAGGGAGATCAACTTCAGCCCTCACAAATTAACCCTGAAGCGTGCAAACTTCAAAACCAGGTTTTTCCCTCTCACATTTTTACAAATGCAGTTAATTTAAGTAAACTCAGGTGATTCTCTAAACAGCTAATATTTCTAATTTCACTAGATGCTTCTCATAAAGGTTTAGGCTAGAGACAGCTGTAGTGTAGTAAATATAATAATCTATTTGCTTTTTAAATATGTAACAATTTATTATATATTTTTTAAAAATTCCTCTTATTCCTGATCAATACACACTTCAACACACTTTGGTTTTTTTTTGTTGGTTGGTTTAATTTTTAAATCCTATAACAGTGACGAATGGCATATTCTGGCAATTTTTGCTCCTAATGATTATGTTCTGAAATTGCTGGTGTGAAAAAAACAATCTAACAAACCCAGCCCAAAGACCAAAGTGTTTTGCCCAGTATCTTATACATTTGTTTGCTAAGACTGAATGTGTTTCTCTCCCCTGACTGCATTCCTTTGACACGGAGAAGTCAGCACAAGGTGGTGCTAAATAGCACACCATTACTCTTTTTCCTGTAGACGGCCCTGAAGGGAGCTTTTAGAAAGAATCTTTTTTAACCACTAGTTAAAAGATTTTTTTTTGTTGTTTTTACTGTATTTATTTCTGTCTGTTAGGGCTGGGAGAGTTTCCCCAGTAAAGCCTGCCCACTGTGGCTGTCAAAAATGTCTCCTCTGAGAAGTCTGAACCCTCAGTCTTTGGGTTAATGCAATAACTTCATGTTAGGCTTTCCTTACAGGAAAGTGTAGCTATTACCTACTTATTTGTAAGTGGATGGTGTTGTTTTTCACCTCTATTCCACAGCTCTTTGGGGTTTGTTAGTTGTTTCTTAGGAAATCTGTACTGCATGTGTACTACGGGCTTAAATTACAGGGTTCTGGAGCTCTATTGGACAAACTGCTAAGGAGAAGTTAAAAATGCAAAATGTGTAGAGAAGTCTAATCATAGATGGTGGGACTTGAATGTCTGACCAGGTTCAGAACTGGCAGCTTCAGGGGGAATGGGTGCCTCTTCACGCAAGAGCTGCTCTGTTCTCCATGCTGCTGCTCTGCCTGGAGCTGGGAGAGATGCAGTGTTGGATTGGCTGCTGTCCTCTTTGCTTCGCCTGCCAGCAGAAGTGCTAATTAGGTATTTTGTTTTTGTGGCATCAGATCACCTCTCCTATGAAAGTGCTCCTGAGATGCAAACTGGAAGGAATGGACATCTCGGAGAACCATATTTTATTTTTTTTAGGGGAAGGAAAAACTGATCTTTCTGAAAAAACAAACCATGTATTTGCTAGTAAACACAAAGTAGATCAGCTGGAATCAACTAGCCAGAGTCCTGTACTGGCTGACACTGTGTCTCTTGAGGAATCTCACCCCACAGATATTTGGTAGCACTTTGACATTATTTCTGCTCCTCAGAGACTTTCTTTGGCATCTTCTGTCCTTTAAAAGCATGTTTTATGGATAGAAAAGGTCTCTAGGAAAGCCTGGAACATTATTTCCTTTTGCAAAGAAATGGAAGATTGAAGTGGGTCCTATTCCTTTCCCATCATGTAAATCTGAAACTAAGGGAGAGTTTCCTAGGGGACCTTAGGGGGAGTGGTTATTCTTCTACATAAACATCTGAGCTTTCTGATCACTCTTGCTACGTGCATGATTTGATGGGCTCTTCTGCTTATCACAGTATTGATACATAGCACCAAGTTTAATGTAGTGTGAAAACTTGTGTTTTGCAGAGTGATCAGAGATGTCTGGTTATATGCACCATATATAGGGTAAGACTTGACATCAGGAAGCATTTCTTTAGAGATAGGGTGGTCAAACACTGCAACAGGCTTCCTAAATAGGTGGTTGATGCCCCAAGCATGTCAGTGTTTAAGAGGCATTTGGACAATGCCCTTAATAACATGCTTTAACAATGCTCTGAAGTGGTCGAGCAGTTGGACTGGAAGATCGTTGAAGGTCCCTTCCAACTGAAATATCCTGTCCTATCCTATCCCATCCTATCCTATCCTATCCTAATAAACGAATAGCCAACTTTCTCTCATAACACATTTGAGCAGTAGTTGGATTAATGAGTGAGAAGCAATTAGCTTTAATCTCTTTTATACCTATATACATATTAGTTAATATATACATTAATATACACTAATATATTAATCTTGCCAGAACCGCAGGTTTTGAAATCCAAGCTGAGTATTTCTCTAGTTCTTATTATGTAATTTTCCATCAGTGTCACCAGATCTCTGAAACATATTCGTAATTGTAGTAACCTATTTTCTGTTGGAAGCAAAGTGCAAATCGGGACTTTTTCTTTCTGCACTCCATTGACACCCAGTTTCACTAAGAAACATTTATTTGATTAAGAGTTAATGCTTTATCTATTACCTCTTTACCAGGCTTTTGATGCTGTTGCTGTAAGTTAACATGCTAACTCATGCTTTGGAACTAATTATTTATAATTTTTTTTTTTATCAGGGGATGAGTCTGGAAAACCAGGATCTGAAACATCCAAACTTGTGATGAAGTTCTTACTTTAGGTGATTGTAGTATGAGCTGTCGGAACAAAATTTGGCAGGCATCAAGAGATTAAGCATATTTATATAGTGGGAACATTGACTTCAGAATATAGTTCAAGAACTGTCTGTCTGGAGTGAGCAAGACATTCCTTCTCTGGATAGGTTATCCCACAAGTTTTTACTGGAGAAATCCCTTTCTTTTTATGTTTTAAGCATCAAGTGCAGAACAGACCTGGAAGCACAAAGTGGCATTTCCAAGAGTGAGCTCTGATACTCCCCAGCCATATTTTCAGTTTCAGCCAGTAGTCTGAACAACAGTGCACACAGCCAAGAGTGGCTTTTTCACTGCCAAAGGAAGTGATTAGAAAATAAAGTGGTTTATTATGTTTTTAACATGAAGGGCACGAATTCATATACCAATAATTTTCCTTTTTCTTATGGTCCATCCAATTTTTTGGATGTGGGTCTGTGGATTCTGCAGCTTTGCAAGTCGTGGGCTGGTGGGTTTTTCTTTGTCCTTCATCCCTGAGCTCAGTTTATCTATTACCCATTTTGACCATGGCAATGAATTGCTTTCTTGTTTACCCAAATCTCAGTAGGCAAGAAGACCTACTTCAAGTGCATTCAGCCCAAAATAATTAACTTGATGTAGACAGCAGGTACATTTCTATTTAAGAAGGCAAGAGGGAACAGCTGAGGGAGCAGCACCGTTCCTTGGTTAGGGGGCATGTTTCTAGAAGCTTTTCATAAGGCTGCTTTGCAGAGTTACTGAATTGGCACCAAAAACGATAAAAAAAAAAAAGAATAATGCAGAAACTCACATTAATAGATAAGGATCCTCCTACTATCAGGAGAGGATCAACAGAGAAAAAGCAGGCAGTGGGGCAGAAATCAAAGTATTTGCTGATCTCATTACTCCTGTCAATACTATTGCACTGCTACTTGCTTGTGTCAGGGAGAGAGAGAAGTTTGTATTGCTAAATACCACAGCAGGGTGGAAAGCTTCAAAAGTGCTTTGTATGGATTGAGAACGAGTTTACTTTGTTCCCTATTCTTCAGAAAAACCAGTGAGAGATTTAGCTTGATGTAACTATTTGCATTTGTTATAGCCCAGTTGTTAGTCTCTTTCCTCTGCTTTATGTCTCATAATCATAGGTCTGCATACAAAGGTGTGAGGTTTTGGCATCTACATTGCACCAAGTGATTGGGGTGCTGAAAGAGGAGACGTTTTCCTCATTTTGTAATAACACTGCCTTTGATGAATGCTATACATCATTTGGTCATTATGCTCATTTTCCTTTGGCCTGCTGGTGGTGTCCCTCCTGCAGTCTGGAACACTGCTATGAAGCACAATTTGTTTCTGGGAAAGTCTTGTTGGCATTTGCAGTTTAAGCTCCTCTGGAGGATATGGCCTATGCATGTACAGAGAGGCACAATGCTTCTCTTGCTGGAAAACTATAATCTCTGGAGTAGTAGTAGCTTAAGTTACTAGTGACTGCATCTTTCAGGCTTCCAGTCTCTTATTCGTCTAGGAAACAAAAACTTAGCATTTTGATTGTTTGCTTAATGAGAGCACTGTCTCTTGCTTGGTCATTCTATTTTTTTCAAAAAAAAGGAAGAGAAAAAAAATATTTTGAAAACCAGAGATCTCGATGATATAGAAACATTGTTTTCCATCCAACAGCATGATGCTGAGCAATTAAAAAAAAGAAGCTCCCTACGGTAGTATTGACCTTCAAGCTGTGATAAAGTAAGCACAATGTGACTAAATATTAAACATAAACCTAGGCCACAACATTTGCTTGAGATCCCAGTTTGAACAACTTCCACTCTTAGAGGTGCTTACAGCTGAGACTTGGATTCAGTCTGGGGTAAAGAGATGGGTCATTTGCACGTGAGCTCGGTTTTCCACAACTGCTGGTTTGCAAATGGGCTTTGCTTTGGACCCATTTCCTTAACATGGACATGGTCCTTTGCATATGGTTATGTATTCTGGCAGATTGCAGCTCTGTGGTGTGCTTTGGTGTCCATCGGGTCTTGGGGAGCTCCTGTGTGTGGCTGCTTAGCTCAGTTCTGTGCTCAGCAGACACTGCTCTGCTGAGCACTTCCCTCTGAGATGTCAGGGGAGAAATGGGCTGAGCTCTTGCAGACTGAGTTGATAAAAACTGGTGTAGCTCTGTGTTGTGGACCCCTCACTGGAGTCTCCAGGGTCAGCTGACAGATTGAAATACCCTTGGAATTATGACATCTTCAGGAGCCACAGGGAATGGTGTGGTGCAGCAAAAAGTAACAGTATGTAATATATGTGCAAGACGCCACTGGAAAATACCTAAGAACACCAGAGATAATAGCAGGAACTCTTTATTTATCTGTGAGCTAAGAAGAATTGCTCCTTCAGTTCAGTATCCAGTCCTAGTGGAGCCAGCATCTGAAAAGATACATGCAAGGTCAGACAGATAGCTAAGGGCAAAACCTGCATTTCAGAAGGTTCTTCCTCCATCCAGCTGTTTCATTAACTTGTGAGCTAAGGTAAGAATAATATATGTCTTTAAAATTTACCTTTTCAAAAAGAGCCTTGGATGTTCTCACTATTTATATGAATGCCTAATTCTACTTTTATTGCTGGCCAACGCTTGAATGTATCTCATAGCAATGACCCACACAGCTTAATGATATGTCTTCTAAAAGGCACCTCTGTAAAATGTATTGCTTTTCAGTTTCACTATTTTTGCCTTTCCTTCTTGTACAGAAGAGTTCTTTGCATAAGACTTCCGTCAAAACTTACCTCTTAGGTAGAGCCAATTTTCACTCAAAGGTCCTGGTTATCATTCTACAACCATGCAATTTGGGAGCACTAACTTTACACAAGAAATGGCATGTGGTTTACAAAAACGTGCATGTTGGATTTTTGTTACAACTACAGAGAGAAGAAATAAAATACAGGGAGCTGCAACAGGTCCCTTTAACTAATGCATAATCTGTTCACTTGGGAAGATCTTTGATTGTGCTTCCATTCTCTTTCCTTTTATGTTTGCTGAACTGAGTAATTTAAGCCAAGAGAAGGTGTTTTTATTTTTAATATAGACAAAGCTCTTCAGGCTTTGAGCCTGTCAGAGTTTTTGAAAATAGTTGGGAAGCTGACATTCCTTTACTGTAACTATTGGGCATTGCTCATGTGCTCAGGTACTCCATGCTATTGATCCTGCCTCTGTCCTCTTGGGCTCCACACTGTGTGTGTGTGTTTGTTAGCACAACCAGGAAAACTCAAAAGAACTGTCACAAAAGTACCTACTCCATTTAATGTGGGGATAGTTTCTATTTCTTATCAGAGGAGTGGCTTTTCTCTGGTTTCTCATACAAAATGTTTCTCTCATTCTCCGAGGAAGATTGCATTCTTCGGATTCCTTGCAAGTCCCTCGGAACCACCCTTATTCTGCCTGGTAGGAGCCATCTTCATAGGCACTTCAGTAGTTTGTTGGCAAAGAGGCTGGTACACACAGAGTTTCCTGAACTGAACAAAAAGTTTCTTCATTGACCATAGCAGATTCTGGAGGTGATTTGTATAGTTTGACGGGCTTTTCAGAATGAGAGAAAATCCATAAATTGTTTTTTCAAGGGCTTGTTAAAATGTTATATTAAGACTAATTTAATCAGCAGCACAGTGCTATCAGAAAGTGAAAATTTCCCTGAGATAAGGACACAAAAGAGGCCACAAATCTAACACAGTAGATCGGAGTAATACGGTATACTGTTAGAGATACACTTTCTAGCAGATTAAATGCCATGGAAAATTAGGAAAGTGCCTCTAAAATTTTATGTGCTACTTTGAACTTGTGGAGTTAATTTGTTCTAGAACCAATATTCTTCAGTAAACCTCTTTTGATTTAGACCAGATGGAGATGTAGTCCCCCATATGTTGTCAGGGAAAATCAGGAATGCATTTGAGGGAATTTGGCAAAAATTTTCAAGTTATTCTGGTTATAAGTGTAAGTGAATGTATGTGCCTGAAGAAAGTGAGAAAGATACCTTCAGCCATGGCACATATGCATTTAATGCGTGATGTTCACCACGTACAAACCCAAAAACATTGTGAAGGGTTTCTGTGGAACCTAAAGTTAATCAGCAGTTTTTTCTCCTCATGGTTCCTCTGAAGCATTTTGAACTGTATTCTGTCTGCACAAGAACAGTTGCCTTAAGTATATGATTATGCTGGAACACTGTGAAACAAGAAAAAAAGAAGGCAAACCAATACTGTCAAAACTCAGAAGTCTTCTGCAGCAGTTGAACGAGTGTGAAATTAATTCATTGAGTTTAAGCTAAAGCCCTGGCGGGATTTTCTGCTGACAGGGTTAAAAGGGCAGATTGGAAATATGGTGCATTTCACCTCATGCTTCACTAATGGAAACCATTATGATTTCATATGAAACCACAATGGAAACCATATGATTTCAAATAATTCTAATACTTAAATATTATTTTCATGCCGTATATAGTCTTTTATTTCTTCTATCAATATTACACTATATAGGAGCAATAATACTTGCTCCAATACTATGAAAATACAGACAGGTCCCTGTATGTAGCGGGCCATTTCTCTTCCATCCTCCAACAGCCTTCTCCTTCCATGCCTCAGGAGCCCTACCTCTGCAATTTTCTTTTAGTACACTTCCATCTCTTCCAATGAGCACCTATTCCCATCACAATATCGTCCCAAATATTTTCCCTCCATGGTGCGCTCTTCAACGCTGAATGCCACTACTGCATCTCAGCTATTCGGTGAGCTACCTTACTAAGTGAATAGATGGAGGAGTTGCAAGCAAAGGGATGTTTTTGTGCTACAATCTGTGTGTGGGCCTGCAGCAGATGTTGACTCAGACAGGGCCAAAGGACATCCTCTCTGTGTGTTACACAAAAAAACATTTTTTAGTGTGCCGTGACAAACTCAAGACCACAATATAAAAACCCAACAGTCATGAAAATGGCTTGAATGGGTCAAAGGGACACAGCAGTCAAAGGCATTGTAAAAATGACAGAATTTATAGGCAATTGAATTTAAGGTGTGAATGAATGAGTTGCCCAAGAATATGTTTTATGTCAATATAAAAACTTTTAAGACAAACTAAATGGCTTTATTAGTAAATCCTTGTTTCTTTGTTTGTTTAAAATAATAGTGCTAATAGCCCTGGTAGCAGTACAAGGATTATTTAAATAATTTAACTCCATTGTATGAAATTAAATGTGGTTTATTATTTATTCTTCTGACTGCCTTCTACAGACATCCTTGGCTAAATTCTGTAGAGCTGAAGGCAGGGGATACAGGCATGAGGCCATGGAGACTTAGTTAATACAGCAAAGCAGAAACACAAGAGTTATAATAAGTCCTGGAAATCTCAGAGGAAAAGAAATAGTTGAGAGAAAAGCTGCAATAGCCACTATAATAACTTGATAAGACAAACGTGCAATTAATGTGTGGATTGGCCTGACTAGCAGTGGGAAGGGAAACTATGTGTGTTCGGTCACACAATTGTGATTATGCCTGTGTAAATTAAGGTATTTTCAGGAAGAGATGGTGAGTTGATACTGACTGTGTGAGTCCTCCTGGCATAGCTCGACTGATCAGCCATGGAAATGCCAGGGAAAGACCTCCTGTATTTTCCCTAGTCTCACATTTTTTCTTGGTAATTCAAAACCAGTCAATAATAGAGGGCCCTCATAACTGTTGTCTTTCCCTGATATATTCAGAAATGTCCCTTGCTCTTGTTAGACTTTAGCTCTTGTCAAAACCACTACCAGGTCTTTTCTCCCGCCACAGGAAGGAACACAGTTCTGCCACATTTATTCACTGGAATTACTTAAAAACAGGCTGCCTCTGAAAACATCTGCCTGTGTCTTAGCGTGCTGTTTATCAAACTTGCATACTATTAGGCAAATACAGAATTATGACTAAGTCAAACAAACAAACAAAAAAAAAGAGCAAAACAAGCATGCACATAGAGGGAAAAAAAGAAACAAGTGGAGAAGTGTTTCGTTGGAAAGTCATTGTTTCCTTGAAAAGTCATTATGACCAAGTAAGTTTGTTTTTATGTGCATGCCCTTGTCCTCAATATAGGTTTGATTCAGGGAAAGAAGAGAGGGAGAATGAACAACATAAGCCTTCTTTCACCTCTGCTAGTCTGATGATCTCAGTTCCAGTGATTCAGTAATTCCTGATTTGTTCAGACAGCAGATGTAGGCTCTAGGGTTCTCTGGTTTATCAGTTTCCGAGAACTGGCTTTAGCAACCTTCTCTTAAAAGTTCAATGTCTTGAAAATATCTCTGGGCTACATTATATCCTAAAGGAAATAATAATTTCAGGGTCTCTTGAGGTTTGATGCTCAGTTCTGTTTTACTCTGAATGAACTCTGGGGTAGGCAGGCGAAAAAGGAAGGTGTCAGTATTTGGTCTATTTAAAGAAGTGATTTCCAAGGGAAAATTTCTTTTCTTGCTCTGTTGCAGACTAATTAAAGAATAATCCTCCCCTGTTGTTGGCTCTACCTATGATTATGGCTACATTTACTCCAATAAACAAATTCTGTTTTCACTGAAAGTGTTCTGCTGTGAACACATTATGAGCTCGCAGGTGTTTACGGAGTTTTAGAGCACTACAAGAGCTTATCCTGTTCCTTGATTATGACAGCTGGTTCCGACTTTTGCTATGTGTTCATAGTTTTCAATGAACAGTACTTTGGTACATCACGTCTTCAGGTTGCTGAGGACCTTCCATACAGTGTGAGATACATACAATGCTCAGACTTTCTGTTCCTTTTATCATGAGTAGTCATTTTTAACTAGTTGCTCTGAACTTTCCTGGAGATTAGATGAAAATATAACCATAGATGGATTTTGGCCATTTTTGGCTGTTTTTGCTTCTAATTGCCTTTTCCTTTTTACATTGCAGTTTTTATTAAATGAAGGCATGCTGAATGCACAGATTATAAATATTTAGTAGCTACAAGTCTTTCCAGTGTTCATCTCAAGTTTTTTTTCCTGTCAGTTATATTCACATCCATTATGTTAAAGAATATTCCTGCTGTCCATAAAAACATGCCAGACTTGTAATTAAAGTCTGCTCTCTGCAGCTTTCTTTCACTGAAATCAAGCCTAGAGCTAGATTCAACTTTTTCTCTATCATCCTTCCAGTTAGAGCATAAACAGCACATGTCATTGCTGGAGACTTTAAGCAGAGGCTTACATAGCATAGTTCACACCCACACCCATCTGTTGGAAGACCTTGCAGCTCTTACTGCAGAAATATATCCAAGTTTCTTATCAGTGCAAGGAGAGTTGGAGGGAGAACAGGAAGAGAAGCATCTGTTTCTCTCCTGCTGTGGGGTTAGGCATGGCTAGAGAGCTTGGGAGCTTAGTAGCACTTCCAAATGTTTAATGTCAATGTATGTCAGTTAATGGACCATGCATGCCTCATTCTTTGCTGCTTATGGGAGAAGACAGTCTTGAATGAGTGCTCTGTAATAGTTTGGGAAATGGGGTCGAGCTGAAGGAAAGAATTACCTGGAGGAAAGAGTTAATTTTCTTCTGAGGACCCAGACACTTGTTATCCCAACTGGTGTGTCATCAGACTGATAGCTTTATATTGCCCTAGTAATGTTCAGAATGAAAATTTATTATTTTCCTGGGTCATTTTCTGATCACATCCAAAAGTCTGTTAAGATAGTCCTCCTCAGCTTTATTCAGACAGTATCTCTATCTTTGCTGTTTCCTTGAATCCCAGAAGGTCAAAGGTGCAAATATGACCTATTCTATATGATAGGTTTCATATATTTATTTCCTACAGTGATCATGGAAGAATACAAACCCTGTGGGCTCTTTTGCTTAGCCACGATTTCTGGAGTAATCAGCTTATTTAACTCTTCTTTTAGTGCTGTCCTTTTCTCTTGTTGTTACCTGGAGCTACTGGGTTATTCTGTTCTATGTTGTATTCTGCTGGGAGTTTCCGTATCTTGAAGAGGTGTCAAGCTCTTGCTTAAATATGTTGGCTTCATCCCTAGTACTCCCTCTAGACAACAACAAAAGCAAAACATTTTTAGCAGTGTAATGATACTATTACATGTTGTATTTATTCTAATTTTCTATTTGCTCCCTTATTCCATATTCTTATATTCCTTTAGTAAGGCCAAACGGATGCTTTAGGTCCGTAGTTTTACTTCTATACCTTCTGCTTTTGCCCTGCCTTTCTGTGCTCATTTTCCTGTTTCTCTTGCTGCACTGACTGATGTATATATGCCCAGGTTAAAATTGTGGTTATATTGGTTGTTCCTTCTCAGCTGTAATTTTTTTTTTTTGGCACTAGGAAAGATTTTCCACTCTTTTCTTGTGCTTTTGCTGTTGTCTTCTTTGTCTCATTGTGATGGCATCGGCAAATTCTTGCAAGTGGTGGTGTGGTTCTTCCTTTTGTTTCTATAGTGGCCACGCCATTCCTGGTTTGTGCTATTTGCCACAGCATGTAAACCTGTTGTTTGTTCTGGACTCTGATTTTGAGCTCTGTGTACTGTTCCATCATCTCAAATCTCTTTACTTTTAGTATGCTGGACTACTTGTCAGGTACCTGGTAGTTGGGCATAAAACACTTCTCATAAGCACTGGGGAAGACTGGGTGTCTCCCTTAGCTTGGCATCTCTAATTTGCTGTTTAGTTTGCAGGTGGAGGGTTTCCTTTCCCAATTACTCTTTGCATAGCTGGCAAGTGTCCAGAATGGGCAGTGAGACATTTGTACAGAATTCATTTCTATTGAGAGAATTAATTTTTTTAGTTTTACCTCCAGAGCCATAGGCTATTTCCAAATCCCATGGAGTCTGGCAGAGGCTGCCTATGCTTGGGTCTGCCTTCAACTGTCTCTGTGACCCCACGACACAGGAACATGCAAGTGCCTCACCAGTGCAAGTCAGCTGGCTTTAGCAGTAGCTCCTAACAGCTACAGTTTGCCAAGACATGCCAGGGAACCAGCGAACACAAGTCTCTGGTTGTTGTACTGTCTGTGGAGTGTTTCCATTGTCCAATTTAGGCCTTTTTGACTGTTTCAGGTATTTGCTTGCGGTAGGGCATGGGAGGTCTTTCTGCAACTGGCTCTGATGAACTTGACTCTTACTCCCTCCTGACCTTCCTTTGACTTCTTCAGCTATGAAAAATGACTCAGAGCCCACAGGTGGTGATCCAGGCACAGGCTTTTCTTGTGTTGCTGCCAGAGAACTTTTTCAGAAGAATTAAACACACCATCCTTTAGGAGTTTCTCTCTCGTTCTCCTCTTCAGTCCTTTATTTATGTTCAAATATGACAGCATAAAAGACCGCCGTGTGTCAGAACTCTCCTGGTCACTTGCCAGTGTTCAGGCAACAGATTATGATAAACTATAGAGAAATAAGCCTTTCTTAGAAAGCTGGAATAAATCAGTTCTGTGTCATCTCTTACACGCCTCTTAGGGGGTTCAGGACATCAGTGCTCTAAAACAATTATACGGCAGATGTACCCAGAAATAAAATTGTGATTATAAGCTGTTGGCTATGAAGTGTGACTAAAAAGTCCTTGGAGCTTTCCCTCATTTGATAGAAATGAACTGTTACCAAAAACAGAGAGAGAAAAGAAATAATCTTTCTTTAGGTCATGCATTTGCCATCAAAAGGGAAACGAGAGAGAGACTCCAGAGGAAGCCTCACAGGTTTTGTAGCCATCTTCGTGACTCTTCCACCAGAGGCACTTGCAAGCTGCTGGGATGGGTGGCTATAAAACCGGCAAGCAACTAATGACACTCAAAAATGAAAAATTACCCCACTTTTTCCAAAGGAGGACTTTCTCTATATAACCTTCAGTAGCACTTCAAAGTGTGTCAGAGCCAGTGAAAGGCTTATGGTTTAGGCTAAACCCCAGATTTTTGAATGACGGGCTGAGCAGCCAGTGATTATTTCCTTCTGCAGCTGCTACAGTTTCTGGCATGGTGGTGACATAGGCAGGACAAGGTAGCATTTTCTTGAGCTGCCACAACTTCAACCTGTTTAGCTGATCTGTTTGAGCCGTTAGGCTCCTCTTTCTCCTCTGGATTCATAGATCAAGGGGTAGTTACATCTGAACTTCAGCACTACTCCCTGCTCCTCCTTCTCCATCCCACCCTGTAGAACAGAGAGCCAGAGCCAGGAGTATGGTTGAAGTCATGTGAGAGCTTTCTATATGTGGATGAAGGGAAATGGCTTAGGAAAAAAATTTCTTACTTAAGGATTGATGATAAGAGGGTTTTAAGATGTGGCCATGGGAAGAGTCAAGGCAATCCAAGACAATATGAATTTGAGCATGGTAGGAGAAGACAGTTAGTAGGATATATTCTGCCTAACTTGGGTTACAAACTTGTGCTTACATTTTAGCCCTAAACAAAGCAGCCGTCCTAAAATAAGTGTCTAAGCTGAGTATCTGTTAATGTAGAGAGGCAGATAGTCTTGAAAACCTTCAGAAGGAGATCTCATCCACCTGGTATGGGTGCCTAACATGTGTAGACATGATGTCTTCCTGAAAGTCTCGCAGGGACATCTACCTATATCTATGGACCCTCAAGGTTCTTTAGGCCTATTTGGCTCCTGCAAGGTAGGTGCGCATCAGGTGTCTATAGTGATACTGATGGGAAGACCATTGCACATTGAAGAATGATTCATCTAACAGTTAATCTGAGTAGACCCATGTCTGTGCTGTGCTGCACATACAGTGTTGCCTTTAGGCTTATGCTGTGCATCTCCCTTGGCACTGGACAAACTCAGTGCGGTGATGGTAAGTGATGATCCTGCAGAGCAGCTCCCATTCAGTATCAGTATGCATCGTTGTTATCCAAAAGTGCAGCAACAAGTTCTCCTGCAGACATCCTCTCTGTTTGGCAGTAGAAATGATGAATAAAGTTGTGTTACTCTAAGAAAACCCTATAATAGCTTGAATGACCCAAATGGGGCAAATCCTCCACAGATATGGTCTACACAGTGTGCTACATGCAGATCAAAGCCTGTTTGATCCTGCACAACCCAAGATTCCCAGAATCTAAAAGGACATAGATTATCTATACTATCCTCTCTTTCTTTATAGTTAGATCTAATAAAAGCATTTTAAACGATGCTTTACAGAGTCTGAGTCCCTTTCTAATTGGTCTCATGGCAGACCAGCACCTCCTAGTACAAAACAGTGTCCCTTAGGAATAAAAAAATGACAAAGGCACCTTAAAACGATGGATTGTGTCTGAGGAATAAAGATGAATCCAGTTCTGCAATTTTTTTCTTACTGAGAATGAATACTCTGTTCCTAGTCTGGGGTCCAAGGAAACCTGTCCAGCAGACATTTGTTAATGCACCAAGAACACACTGAAGTGTTTCATTTTTTTCCAGATTGACTCTTATTAAATGATAGGCACATTTTCATCTTCTCTGTAATAGCAAACATTTTGTTCTAATTCAGACAGAGCATGACAACACAGAGTCCTTAATCTGTTTTAATCAGTAGTATTAAAAATGTTTAATCAATGGACTCACTTTTGCTATAAAATCCAGACAAGGTGGATCACCTCCTGCTCAGGAAAAAACAGTCTGGGGATTGTTTGCCTGGCTCTTTTCCTTGCTGCCTTAGTTGCATGACAACATAGCTTTAAGTCACAGTTTCTCTCCCACTAGCATCCTCTACTCACAAAAAGCAGTCAGCAGTGTGCTGTTAATCCTCACTTCCAGAGTATTTATACTTAAATTACAAAATTACCAGGAGGCTTAGGGGAGGAAATTCAGCAGCTTGTTTCCACAGCTGTGATTCAAAACCTCACAGACATTCATGGGGAATCAAGCAGCCACAGACCAACTCTTTTTGTATCCTGTCTGCTTTCTCTCACCTCATTAGTTTTATTGGTTTTGCAGACAGAGATCAGCTGTGTTCCTCTCCCGTTTGTACACCCGTGGACGGAAACACTTGGTGACTTTTCACAATAGTAAGAGATTTCGTCTTACATGAGGCAAAGAAGTTGTGTAACTCCTTTGAAAGTCTCACTCAGTTTTATTCTGTTCATTTTATTTCTCCTATTTCCTCTTTGTCAGGATTATTCCTCTGTGGGCAGCTTCTGAGTATTTTTCTTTATAAATCTGATCACATGGAATAGGTGTTTCCTTCTTTTATTTAAAATATCAGCAATTGGAATATTGCTGCTCTATACTGCTGTGTTATGTTATATTTAAAGAAAATTGGGAAATAGACCTGAACAAAAGTGCTCTTACTTAGAGATATTTTTATCTTAAGCACATGATTATCTCATGGAAGGTGTGCTTATGCATAAGCGCTTTATTAGATCAATGTCCTTCTAGAAATAGTACAATTCCTTTGATATTAGGGCAAAAGATTGCTAATGAAAAATTGAGCAGAATTCTAAACAACTACCATTCCCTAAAGGATGGGAATAAGTTTCTAATTTTTGGCAAAGTATTTCGAAGGACATGTTAGGTAAATTATTAATATTTTTGGAAGCTGGATGTCAGGTTTAAAGTATTGGTGACAACTGGGAGTGAACCCTTTAATAGTTCTTCCAGATTTGTCATACTATGAGTAATCTCCGTTTTCACAAAGAAAGAAAGATTTCCTTAGAGATTGCACAGTTGCTCAGAGGATGTTTTCCTTTGACCTATTATAATTAGCCCTGTGGAAATAGCATATTGTGTCTGTTAGTCCAAAAAGTCTTATGACAGAGAGCGCTCAGCAGAGGACGTCTGCTTACTGCTGTTTGTTTAGTGTTAGTGTGTACAAAACCACAAATAAAGGGACTGCCTTTGACAGGCAAGATGAACTAAAGGCAGCAGTTATGAGAAAATGTATTTTAATATTTAGGCATATCTGCAACAGTAGAGAGGATGGATTATGAGATCTCTCTTACCTGTCTTGAGGCATGTGAACCCACATTTTCTCATCCCTGCTCCACATTTTGCCCCATAGCAACTCACGAGGGCTGGCGATCATAAATAGGGATTTTTAAGAATGCTGTTTATGCCTTCTTGTTTTCAGGTGTTAAATGAAGAGGCAAGTGATGTTTCAGCACGCTGTGGGAAACTGGCAGGGGGCTAGAGGTACGTAGGACAGGGTTATCCTCTGGACTAACCCCAGCAGATTTTTCAGGGTCAAGTTGTGCAACCACAGGGAGTTGCATGAAAGGTCCACAATGCCAGGAATCAGCCAGGAAAGAACTGTTAGAGCAGACTTCTTTCTGATCCTGGACTCTGTTCTGGGATGAAGAGGGAAGAGCAGGTGAGGTACCGTTAGCTGCTGGGTGGTCGCAGGGATAAGGCAGGCTGCTGGGTGCCAGCCGGAAACAACATTCAGAAACACTGGTGAGGAACTGAACTTTCAGTTTACGGCTATATTGAATCACAGCTGCATGAGTAGATAGAGCCTTTCTGAGCATTTTGAGAAAATATGGACAGCTATTAATTGTATTATAGAAAATGTTACCTACTTTTCACACATAACTGATTTGTACCATTTCAGAATAAAAAAATGCTATAAAACAGTTTTCAATGAGGTGACTATGAAAAAACACTTAAAATGAATAAGATCCACTAGATTTTTGAGAAAAAATGCAGTAATTTTAAAGGAAAAAATAAGATAGAAAAGGGAAAAGAAAACACAAGGGGAAAAGATTAAATTCATTGTTTATTCCAAATTTCTTGGTTGAAGTATCTTCCAATTTTCTAGCTTTTCATTCCTTATTCTGTGATTATAGGAAATTGTCTTGGTCATTGGTTTGATCATTTATTCTGAGGAAAAATTTCATTCCATTCTCTAACATAGAAGGAGTTTTTGTTTGTTTGTTTTTGTGTGTTCCAGTTTGAAGTAAAACAGAACCAATTTTCTGTTCTGTAATTTTACATGTTAGCTAGGCCTCTTCTAACTCTCTGAAATTAATGACATATTGTGGAGAAAAGTGCTCGTTCTCAGAATGATAAGACCAATGTTTGTGCTACGTGCCAAGGAATGGTATGCAGCGACGCCCTTGCTTATACTTATTGCTATAACAACCAAGGTCAGCCAATTTAATTATTTGCCCCATTAGAGGATTGGAAATGGAAAAGCTCAGAGGGATCACATCTATGGGGAGGAGCGGACAGGACAGGTGACCCAAACGTGACCAACTGGGGTATTCCATCTCATCTGCCCCATGCTCAGTATAAAAGCTGAGGGATCAAAGGGTCAACCCTCTTTCTTCGATGGCTGACGTCCGAAGAGGACTCTGTCTGTTCATCTGCCTTTGATCCCAATCCATGTGTTCCTGACTCCAGAGCTGGAACCCAGTTCCCATCCATCGCTGAGTCCAGTCTGGGAATTCCCCAGTGCCTGCTGGTGATGTGATTGTCATCCTGGGAGCTTGATATGGTTTTGTATATATTGTATCTATTTCATCATTTTTTATTTTTTATTTTATATTGATTCTTCATTAAAGTAGTTTAGTTCATTCTAAAATTCTAAATCTCCTTATTTCTTCCTCTCCTCTCTTTTGGGGGAGGGCCATCTGTCAGTCTGGTTTTGGTAAATTTTGCTGAAACCACGACATTGTGGGTTTGTTTCCCCCGCCCCATTCTTCTGTTTAGTAATGCCACGTATTCTTTGACCCTTACTCGGAACAGATGCTTCAGAGGACAGAGGAAACAGTATCTTGAGGCTTGATATAACAAACCACAGGAAGTATTTCATTGTTGTAATGTCAGTGCCAGAAGAGAAGCACAAGATCCTGTATTTGAGTAAAGGATTTAGCATTGTTAGGAACCAGAAACGGAAAGTGTCACTGTGGCTTCACCATATTCATTTTGGGGAGAAAACGCTTTGAAAAATGCTAATTGAAGAGATTTTAATTTTGCCCTCTGGACTGCGGGGAGACCTTTTGAGTTTCTATTGATCGAGATCACTGTCATATTTTAGAGAGTAACGACTACCCAGAACTGGATCCCTGTGCAAGACTTCCAGGGTATGAACGGGAACACAATGGACAGGTTAATCAAAATGAGCTGTTGCAATTCTTACTTGTTTTTTAATGCTACAGATGAGCTGGCTGAAGAAAAGAATATTGATCTGTGTAATCAATAATGAGTTTGGTATATATGAAATGTATGGATAAGCAAAGGCAGGTCTGTAAATAAAGTGCCTGGTTTTGAAAGAGCGAAGCTTGGTTAACTAAGGAGCCACTTAGTGGGGTCAACTAGATCAAGATGTCAGGAATTTGCATCTGAAGAAGTCCTCATTTTATTTGTGCTGAAAATAGCATTAATTGCTACCTCAAGCAAGATGAAAAAAGCTCTTTGGAAGAAGTTGCAGCCTTCAAGAATAAATAGTGTCTAGAAAGTCATTAGGAGAGATACTACAAAGAATGGGAAAACGGATGATTCAGCAAGGAAAGCTGCATCTATAGGTCAATATTTTTAGAGAAAAATGAGAATTACAGTGAAGCTTTTTACTGAAGTTGGTACAGCAATAATCTATGTGTGGTCCCAAAACTACATAAGTATTTTGCTTAAGATGTCCTGTGCTGTGATGTGAATTGCTGTGTACTCCATTGACTAGAGATTCAATTCAGTGTCCCACACAGGTGCTTTTTAGGATGCTCCAAGGTATGGAGAACATCTGCAAGGGACTGGCAGATGCAACCTGTGTACTTCTGTAGGTGGAAACCAGTGGGATACTCTGAGTCTTATCAAATGGCCTTAGACACCCAGGTGTAGGCAGAGCCCCAGCTGTGCTCTGACCCTCAAGAAAGTGTAAATGCCTTGCTTATGTGTAAACACCCTCCCTTTGGTGTTTCAAAGCCACCCTGGAAATTGCCGAGAGAGAGTCCTTGCAGGGGCTGTGAGCTGTCATAGTGATCAACTATTGAACAGCTCAGTTTCGAAGCTGGTCAGGATCGAGGGACAGATTCCAGCAAATGGATTTCTGTAGGAAATGCTTTGTGGGTAATTTTTCCTAGAGAAGAGCAACAGATTATGTCGCAACCCTAGTTTTGAAACTGTGAACACAGAGGCAGTAAGAAGAATGTGTTAGCGAAATCAAATGTCTGAGCAAAGCTCCTGTGTGCTAGTTTGTTGCTTTGAAGAACCACCTTTTAGCATAAATCCATACAGAGATTTGTTGAGGTTCTGCGCACGGAGGAAATAGAGGATAACCTGACTTCAGTTTCCTCCCTTTAAGAATGTGTCCAACTTTTCAGAGGCAGAGCTGCCTCCTGTAGCAGGCAAGATGATGCCAAACAGCCCTCCCATAAGTCTGCACCTGCACTGTGTGAGTGCTGCAGCTCACCTGCATGTGGGAGGTATAATATACTTTCCCTGGAAGTCAACTGCTGACAGATGCCCTAGAGACACAGTATGTGCATGGTATGGCCAGGCTCCTGGCATCCCCATGCCTGCCCTGTGTGAGGATCCCCAGAGAGAGGTGACCTGGAGGCTGGGGCTTCCCCAAACCTGTGTGGGAAGTAGGCTGTGGGGTGGGTGAATGGTCCTGCCACTCGCGCATTGCTCACTATTCCTGCCTGAGGCTTTCTGCACCCCTACACCATCCCATGGGCTCTGCCATCTCCAAGGGACCAGAAGATTCTGGGAAGCAGCAATGGACGGATGCCATTACAAAAGCAATTGCTATGTCTCACAGCTCAGTCTCTCAGCAGGCTGAGCACTGCTTGGTGTATAATCCAGGGCTGTAAGACATAGGCCTGATTTTGGCAAAGGTCTTAAGAAGTAAAAGCTGCCTTATCATTCTTAAATTTCTTATCCTTAATAGGAGTATTAAAGGGTGCTGAATACAAGAAAAGCATTGAACAATCGAAAACACTTTGGAAAGACTTTCAGCTTGCTTCCACAGAGAAAAAATGTCTGTTTGGGAGGTTAGTAGAAACTACATATTGGACTCTTCATACTTCACCATTTTTTGTGGAGACACATTTCTAGCTCCTGTGATGATACCCCAGATGTCAGCCCAATGGTAACTTTTTGCTCTTTCTCTCCTGCCTATTGTCCTTGTCAGAGGGCTGCCAAGCTCATTTTGGTTCACACCGTCAGAGTTGGTATCTGATAACCAGGAATGCTGGGCTGAGCTTCTGGAGGGACTTTTGTCTTGATATCCTGTTGTCCTCAGTTATGAGGACAACAAATACTGTTTGGTAGGTGTTTTTGTTAACTGTCTTCAGAAGAGTGTTGTTATTTATTTGCACAAGGCCAGGGCTCCTTTGTTGGTTAATTATTTTTGATTTTTGCATTTGACATATAAAAATAGGGCTTCATTGAGGGAGGGAATTTTATATGACCTTTGTTGATTTGAAATTATTTAATTGGCAGGAGTTCTCTCCTGGCAATATTTCTGAGTATGACATGGGTTCTTGCTTATTCTGGGTTTTGATAACTCTCTGTTGTCAAGTGGTGGTCAGGACCAGTGCAAGACAAACAAGTCACTTTCTCCTTTGGGAAAGATTACTATTCCTTGACAGGGTTAATATTAATCCACATCCTAATTTCTGTATGGTGGAAGTTGTGAGTGGAATGTAAACTCCTTCCTTAATAACCCCCACATCTTTCTCAAGAAAGAAAATAAGAAAAGATGAAAATAAAACCTCTTGAGTATGTTGCTTGGTATTGGTTCTTTTTCATGGTTTTGCTCATCCTGTTATCTTGAAATGCATTCAACTTTTTTTGTGCCTGCAGAAGGGCCTGGCCAGAAATCATAAGAAAGCATAAGTATTATCTGTTGGCTCACAGTCTGATGCCTGAAGAAAGGTGGATTCATGGTTGTGATTTGGAGTAGGTCAGGTCTTCCCCAACAAAGCATAAACTGCCCATTACTGGAAATACTACGTTTTTAAAAGATCTTGGATATCTTAAATGTGGCCTTGTGCTGTATCTGTCTAAAGACCAGCACATAACAAGTATCAGCATCCTTTAAAACTTTCTTCTTGTGGGAGTAAGATCTTAAAATTTGGGATGTAGAGCCTACATACTAAAGTGAATAAGAGGCACTAGTTCCTTGTCCTGATGGTGTGATTATCCCTGTGTATGTGAGAGTTTTCTGTTCCCGCAGGTATTAGTCCTTTGTGTTGCTCAAGCTGGGCAGGTTGGGTGAGTATCTTGTCTGTGTGGGTGTTTTCCTTCTGTCGCCCCTGCTGGCCTTTTCCTCAGTTTGCATCCCAGGTACCTCTGGGTCCCTCTCACAGTACTGCAGTGATGCTGATGGCACAGTTTCAGAAAGAAAGCACATAGGAGGTCTCTGAAGTGCAGGGTCGGGGAGATCCCGTATCTGTGTATGTGGCTGGCAAGAGCTGTTGCCAGCTGTGTTTGCAGATGTAATAACACAGAGATAACTGGGCTAGAGCTGTGCAAATTGTCACTGTGAGCAAAGATGGTGCCTGAAAATAAAACATCGTTTTGTTTTTTTTCAATATTGTCCAAGGCTCTCGTTCTTTTGTTTTGTTCTTCACTGGACTAAGAGTGAATACTGTCAGAGAATAAGCACAAGGGTCTTCTTCCGAGTCTGCAGGGTGGATGTAAGGACTTACAGAAAGCTTAGACAAAATAATGTATGTACCATGCTACTGCATGGTACCCTGGAAATGTCTAAACTTCCTTATCACATTGCTGTTCGTCAGATGTGTATTTGTCAGGTCCCTGTGGCTTTGGGATCCGAGTCCATGCCTGGCTGTTCTGCAGCTTGGCTTCTACCCTGAGCCCAGCCCTGCCTCAGGCTTTTCTCAGCTGAGGTCCAAGCCCAAGTTTTCATTTCTATTATTTTACAAGGAAGGAACAGTAAAAATATTTTCTCTACAATGTTTCCCAGCTCAGCTCTCAGTGTAACTCCAAATGAGTTTCAGAAGGATGTATTGTATTTCTGGAGTTGTTTACCCACTTTATGCATAAAAACAATCAACTGCTTTGGAAGTGCTCGCAAATGTGAACCTTATGGATAACTAGACAAAATTGCATTGCAGATGAATTTAGTTCTTATCCACTGTGTTAGAGGGAATAGCCTACATACTTGGGCTGGATTGCTCTGCAGACTTCTTATGGGAATTATTAACTTTTCCTGGATTTACCAACAATATTTCACTTGCCAACATTCATCTCTAACAGGGTTCTTCGTGGTGAGACATAAACTCAGTCCTTATGCTACAGACTTGATTTCAATACTCTATACCATGCAGCAGAGGCTGGTGCAGAGATCCTGAAGCTCACAATGACGGGGCTCATTCCTCATCTAGATCAACTAGATCAGCCCAATATTGCAGCTAAGATGACAAGTGTTGGTGAAAGCCCTCAATAGCTCATGTACAAAATTGCGTCAGTGCTATTGTACTGCTCTGGGGTCTGGGATATTATCTTCATTATGTCCTAATAGCGTTGCATGGACATTGCTACTCTTTCAGTTCTAGCTTCAGCATCACCATGCTCTCTTGTGCAATGTGAAGATGCCTACAGAGATGAGAGACACTCCAAAGAGAGTACAGATACCACAGGTCTGTCTAGTGGAGTAGCTGGGCAGCAAGGGAACAGAGGTGACTCTCCACTGCCACCCACCTGGGCAGTACCATAGGCTGATCCATTAAAGGGAAAAGGACATCTACATTAAGATATAACGGCAAAGAAATTCTTACAGACCATTCCTATTTTGGGGTGTAGCCTCTGGTAGAAGTGATTTAATTTTGCAATGTTCCATTTCTCTGTGTCTAACACGCACAACACTTGGCACTCATTGCTCAACAGCTCCACATCAGAAAATACCATCCACGGCTGTTTTCTCACTAGTCCCCTTGTGTTGCGCCTGCAGCCTGCAGAGTCAGCATCCAGCAGGCGTTTCTTGATGGCCAGACACAGAGACTCCAAAAATCAATTAATATTTGGGTCAGATTCTGATCTCTGTTCTGCTGATGTGAACTTGGAATAGCTCCCTGGGTTTCAGTGATTGATCCAGGCTTGCACTTTCAGTGATAGAAAGCTTCTTGGGCTGGATTTCTGGCTTAGACAAATGGGTGTGCCTTCCTTGGACATGAGGAGCTATGGAGTCTACACTAGACCAAGGGATCGCCATATGAATGACTTTACTCAAACTATACTGTTTTTACAGTAGTGTGTCAGAAAAAATGAAATGGTATGTTTGTTTTTATTATTCTTTGCTTTGAAGATCACAGCTCTGGAGTAGATCTCTGTTCTGGTTACAACCACTGAGCAGCTTTTAATTCACTGCCTTAAGTGTGGCTGGCTGAGTAACTAAGGAAGCATGGAGCTCCAGATGGGTTGCCAGATCCACCTGAGAGACCAGGAAAGGAACCTTTTTTGAGATCTGTAGTACTTTGAGCAACCTCAGATATGCCTGGACTACGGGCATTGTGCTGCTGTCCCAGACTGAAATGAAAGAGGGTGTGGGATTGTGTTTTTTTCCCCTGGCACCTTTTCCTGTTCTTATGAACAACCAGTGGTTTTCCAGTGTACATCATTGTATATCAAGAAAAAAACCCCAACACTGTACTTCACATTGCTGAAGGTATTGCTGTTATCTTTACAGATACAAAATGGAATATGCTATACATACTTCTCTATCTGTAAGATACGTTACCCAAGAAGACAGAGCCCTGTATTTGGAAGGCTTTCTTCTGGTTCTGTTTGAGTTTAGGAAAGTCAACTAGAGCTTGATTTTCAAATAGTAACTTGATGCTTCCTGCAGTTACTAAGATCAACAGGTACAAGTAGTTCAGCTGTTGTGGTTTAACCCCAGCCAGCAACCAGGACCATGCAGCCTCTCACTCACTCCCTGTCCCCAGTCGGATGCGGGGGAGAGAATCAGAAGATTAAAAGTGAAAAAATTCATGGGTTTGAGATAAAGACAGTTTAATAAGAAAAGCAAAAGCCGCACATGAAACAAAGCAAAACAAGGAATTAATTCACCACTTCTCATCAGCAGGCAGGTATTCAGCCATCTTCAGGAAAGCTGGGCTCCATCCTGCCTAAGAGTTACTTGGGAAGACAAACAACATAACTCAAACACCAAAACTCCATATCCCCCCACCCTTCTTCTTCCCCCAGTTTTACATGCTAAGCATGATGTCACATGGTAGGGAATATCCCTTTGGTCAGCTGTCCTGGCTGTGTCTCCTGCCAACCTTTTGTGCAGCCGCAGCCTCCTTGCTGGTGGGGTGTTGTGAGGAGCAGAAAAGGCCTTGACTGCTTAGCAACAACAGAAACCATCAGTGTTTTACCAACATTATTCTCACCCCAAATCCAAAACACAGCAACATACCAGCTGCTAGTAAGAAAGTTAACTCTATTCCAGTCTAAACCAGGACACCTATTATCCATCAAGTAATCTCCACCATTTTGATGTGTAAAGGACATGTTTGCTGGCTAATGGTAGGCATGAAGGAGTGATTCATTTGCACCACTTACCACCTGCTGCCAAAGGATGTGCAATAGGATTAACAGAAAAGAACAAACTCTGGGAACAGCAGACTAGTAAAAGTGAAACCCACCTTGCATTATTCTATTTTTGAGATATTTTTCATCACTGCTTTCAAAACATTTGCAAATTCTGCCTCTGACTTTGTATTATTAAGGACTTTGCTGTACATTTAAGGAGCAAAGGTCAGTAAGAGAAATGGCATCCTCAGTCTGAGCAGATGAATGTTTATCCTAAAATCATTAGCAATGAAGTCATTAACCATTTGGACCATTCACCAGTTTTCTTTAGACTCCAGAACCATCGCTCCATTGAGGCACACAGAAAGTCTGTAGCAGTCCTGGAGCCTTTATTTTGACAGCTCACTCTGGACATATGAGATGTCACTCTGGTTAACTTAATGGAGTTCACTCATATTAAACTCATGAGATCAAACTCCACCTGTTGTACCTATAAGGTGGAAGACTCACTTGATGACATGCTTTCTCTAGTACTGAAGAGCGTTAGAAAGTGCTTTCCTGAGACTTTCCCAGGTTGGTCATTGCTGCCTCCACTCTACAGTTCTCTGACTTCAGCTGTACCGGTGTGGAAGTGCTCAGGGACTGTAAAACTGTAAAATGGGTGCAAAAGCAACTTTATTGGCAGAAAAGAGAGGCAGTGGACTGTTATGGAAGGGTGTGAATAAGAGGTGAAAGCTGCTCAAAGCAGCAGTATCTTTGAACAAAATGCTCAATACCTTCAGTGAGACAGCACATTTGAAAGGGGTGCTTTGCAGCTCTAAGTAAGAAGCACCAGAGGTTAACATAAAACCTTCCTGGGTTTGGCAGATAACATGTGGCAGAGCATACACCACCACAGCTGTCTCAGAATGAGCCATGATGTTGTGAAAATCCCTCCAGGAGTAGCTGCTCAAACTCTCTTTCTCCTTTTGGGTGAGTGCTCGTAGACAGAGAAAAACAGGAGTAATGATTTGGACCTCTGATACGTCTTGAACTTCACCTGAAACCCTTTCTATGAAGCTGCTCTTAGAGGCACTTTTAAACCATGATAAGAAAACTTGTTACCAAGGCTGGATGCAGAAACTTCTTCGAGTAGAGCTGGGCTGCAACATGATTGCTCCTGCTGCATGTGGCATTTCTCATCAGGATGGAAGAGCTGCCCGCTCCTACCCCTGTAAATCCTCATAATGTCACTCTGTCTTTGTGCACATGTCCAGAGAATCACTGTTTTTCAAGTGATTTCTGTCTTTCTTTCCACTTTTATTTCAAAATGTGGCAACACCTGTGCTCATTTAACTTCTTTCATCCAGCACTTTGTTACTTTATGTGCATGTTCCTTGTTCATACCAGCAGGGAGGGATAGCCTAGTAGTCGCTGATCATTCTTCTCAATCTTCTTCCAGCATCCTAGTTATTAACATTCTCGCCATTCACAATACAAATGCTTAAATACTTGCAAATGTAGCTTGGATGCTCTTTCTCCCCC
>KZ508922.1:0-19166 GCA_002844005.1 Limosa lapponica baueri | reverse complement strand
GACATTTATACACAATGTTAAATTGTTCTCTAGGGCCATACTCATTATGGCTGGAGTAAATTCACTGATAATTGGCTTGCATGAATAAGAAAAAAATTGGAGTGTTTCTGAGCAGTCCAGCGGCACTCTGCTCTGCAGCTACATCCTGCTGAAGTCAGGGGTTCAGTTGGCACATTCAGTTGCAGGGACTCATATTTCCATCTCATCATCACCACATTAATTTGTTTCACAGTGAGTAGTGGTGCATAGAAGCCAAGCTAACTAATGAGCATCAGGGAATTAAAAGAAAAACTGAAGTTCAGAATGGAGAAATAATTTTAAAATGCTTTAGATTGATTAATCACGGTTCCCTAAAACTCAATCCCAACTGACTATCTAAATAGACCTCAAGTAGTTATTAGCCCCTTTTCAAGGGTTTCTGGTTTCTGTCCAGCTTCAAGTGGAGAGGACAAATAGAGCAAAACAACTTCTCCCCTGTCTCAAAGAGGCAGCATACCAGCAATTTCTTCTTCGTTATTTTTCTATGCAAAATACGTCCCATATATGTTAGATGTTTAATAATTTACTGGGAAACTGTTAAGTCTTGCTTTGGTTTTGGATGCATTTCAGTGATCCATGTAACTCCACTAATGGCACCTTCTAAAAAAACCCCAAGTTGTGTGTATCCCAAAGAACTCTCAGACCTTTTGCTTTTGTTCAAGTAACATCAGCTATCATGAGAACATCTGCATTACTCTTGTACCAAGGGTTTTGGGTTAGCAGGGGCAACATGAGAAATGTTCTCCCTGTCGTCTCCTGTGATGTCCTCTTCCCAGAAGTCTGAACCTGCTCAGGCCTTGGATAGAAGATCCTCATGGGACACACTGCAGACAGTGGCATGGCATCTTTCAACTCTTCCAAAAATTAACCCCTTCCTACTATAGGAAGACTAGTGCTTTTAGTTTATATGCAAAACATAGGATATAGTTGAGAACTGCAGTAAATCATGGCACTGACCACCATGCACACTCCTGCTAGGAAAACTGATGTGGAAAGAGCCTCAGTTCAAACTCCTGACTGGAAGTACAGGACCTCAGCACATGTACATACCCAGCACCTTAGACCCTGCTTGAACTCTTTCTGCCCCATCTCCATGGGTGAGCTATGGAGTGTTCCTGCCAGCATCATGCCTTTAAAGGGATGATGCTACTTTTTCATATCCAGTTCTGAAACTGGGTGGAGCTGCTACTGCACTTCAGCCCAGAATGGATGAGGGACAAGGGAAACTGATGGTTTTAATAAAAAAAAATAATAATTTAGGTTAGTTTGTAACCAAAGCACATTGACTAATAAATAAATTTAAGAGTGTAGAACTTGCAAAGCATGATGATGCCACACATTTAATTTTTTTCTCATGATATTGAAAAAAATAATGTGTTATAAAGATACAAATCTGATTTCTTTACTTTTAAAACATTAGCAGGTGTTAATATTTTGGATCACCAGGTCACAGAATCACAGAATTGTAGGGGATGGAAGAGACCTTCAGAGATCATCTAGTCCAACCCCACTGCCAAAGAAGGTTCACTTAGATCAGGCTGGACAGGAACGCATCCAGGCGGGTTTTGAATATCTCCAGAGAAGGAGACTCCACAACCTCTCTGGGCAGCCTGTTCAGTGCTCTGTCACCCTCAAAGTAAAGAAGTTTTTCCGCATGTTCAGATGGAATTTTCTGTGTTCCAGCTTGTGTCCATTGCCCCTTGTCCTGTCACCAGGCACCACAGAGAAAAGCCTGACCCCATCCTTTTGACACCTGCCCTTTAGATATTTCTAAGCATTGATGAGGTCCCCTCTCAGTTATTATTTAAAACTTTATCTCTGATGGGTGACAGTAACACAACAGATGTTGATACCTATCTACCAGCTGAGGTACAATAGGGGGGGCCATAGTCAATTGATATAAGAAAGAAATTTGGCCAAAAAACTGTTGCTAGAGGTAAAATGTTTACTCATCAACATGGCAAAAGCTTATTATCTTCTTTAAGAAAGGCAAGAGATTTATAAACTGTGGCTTCGAGGTGAAACTTAGCTACATATCGAAAAATTCAGTAAGCTCAAGGTGAAGAAAGTCTGCAAGCAGACAGCCCAGTGAGAGTATGTATCAATGAATAGACACCTGCAATGACTGGTGAGGTGGAAGAACAACCCTTTCATCAATCAGGCTGAGAAGAGGTACCTCAGAGAGATATCCAGAGGTTTTTTTTTCTTTATTTTTAAAAATACTTTAGAAACATCTACTTAAGAAGCCAGGCAGAGAGCAGAACAGAGAATTCACTGGAAAATCAAATGGAAGCAACGCCGCAGGTTGTCTGCCAAGTGAAGAATGGAAATCAGTGAGGAAAGGTCTGACAAGGAGCAGAGGCACTGAATGAGACCAGAGAGATGTTTCTGGAACCACTGCACAATGACATCTGAGGCTTAAACTGCAGCAACTTGTGCCAACTACTGATGGATGCTGGGAGTGAGATATAATGAGACACAACATGTCTGGCATGCTCTAACAGTGACGGAGATGAGGTTTGCACATGAACTATTTGGAGGGGTGACCAGGCTGCTGGAGCTGCAGTCATAACAGTTCTATAGCTTCGTTCCTTTGTGAGGGTGATTGCAGACACATGCAAAACAATAGGATGGGCTGTAGACAAGTGCCCTGTTGCTAATAAAAGGAACATCAGAAAGAGATTAAAAAAGATATGGGAGGAAGTTGGTCTCTGACTGCATCGTGACCATACTCCAGGAAAGTTAGCATAAGAGTTAGTGTCAGCTGATATCTATGGGGCCAGCAACAGGGGGGCTGGAAGACTGAGTTCTACACCTTAGTAAGGAAGGATGATTTGGTACTTAGACTCTATAATCTGTACCTTGGGAGACCTGGGTTTGGTTCTGTGGTCTGCTACAGATTTTCTATGTAAGCTTGGGTATTACACTGCAGCCACATCACATATGTAATTCTTTGTCCTGGGTTTCCCCGGGCCCTGTACGGTGAGCCTAAGATTTTGTTGTACTTCAGTTCATGGTATTTAAAACAGTACAGGGTCTGTGTTGCAGCCCACCAAATTATGTTTTCATAACCTGAATTGGAGATTATGTGCTGCAAGTCTTTGGAAGGTGGGGCTGGGGAGAGTGTGGGTTCTGTTTCAGAGTGCAAAATTGGAGGACATTGAAGGACAAGAACAAAATCTGAGATAATGTTGCCCATATTGCCTTTTAGAAGGGTCCCTGGAGTGAACTATCCTCAGAGCCATACTCAGACTTTGCCTGGGAGAGAGCTAGCTGGAGCACACCAAGACAGAGCCAGGGAGCAAGCTCACAGTAGTGAGAACAGCTGGTGTCAAGTGGCTGAGCTGGCTCCCCAGACTCTTCTCGTTTAGCAGTGCAGGTATCCCGCTGCCTCCTGCTGGCTTCCACATCTGAGCAGTTTCTAATTCCCACAGGTGGTATGTGAGTAAGAACCAGCAGAGACAGCAAGGCCATCGGGAACCACAGTAATGATGCTGGGTTCGCTTCAAATGGCTTTGAAAACTGCATCTTCAAAACCAGTTACACTGAATAAAAATCTGAAGTGAAATAAAAGTTCAGACCAAAGAGTAAATGAGATAACTAGTGGGTGAGATAGGATGTCTGAGAAGAAACAACATGAGGCAGAATTGGGGAAATAAAGTTTTGAAAAGACTGTGTGGTATTTGGGCTATCTTTATGGGTATATCTGTTTGTCTTTACTGCTTTAGTGCTGGCAGGGATGAACAAACAGATTTAGAAATGTTTCTGCTACATTTGAATCTGCTATCCAAAATTATAACTTACATTTTAATTTTCTGATTGACAATCTGAAAATTGCCTTGGGCTTGATAAGTATACCTTCTTTTCCCGGAGGTTTTCAAACTTCAGAAACAGTTTTTACTTGAATTCCAGAAATCCCCAAATGGGTTTTCCTATTTTGAAAATCCCCTGGGGAGAATTATTGATGTACAATGATAGAGCTGGCTGCTGCCTGCCCTGGGACTGTGCGCTGCCTATGCAGGAGTGCAGCAATCTGCCAGGGAAAGCAAGCAAGACATACCTGACAGGTCTTGTTCAAATGGGACTGTTTCCATCAGATCATGATAAATCAGCAAACTCCACTAAAAAAATGTTCTCTTGGAAACTTCCCAAGGGGAAACACCCATTAGTGACACCACATCAAAAGCATCCAGACCCCACTCAATCATCAGCAGTAAGTTGAGTTTGCTGAAGCATAGAAAACATAAAGTTGTTAAAAGAATATTTATGAGACACAGTCCCTGAAAAATGCTTTGTAAAGCAAAAGCATGTGGTTGTAAAAGGCTCCAGTCCTTATAAGATGCTTCTCTTTGCCAAAACATGGTTATGGATGCATGTTTGGGGTGTATCAAGAGGAGTGTGGCCAGCAGGTCGACGGAGGTGATCCTGCCCCTCTACTCTGCCCTGGTGAGGCCCCATCTGGAGTACTGTGTCCAGTTCTGGGCTCCCCAGTTCAAGAAGGACAGGGAACTGCTGGAGAGGATACAGTCAAGGTCTACAGAGATGATTAGGGGCCTAGAACACGTCTCTTACGAGGAAAGGCTGAGGGACTTGGGTCTTTCTAGTCTAGCGAAGAGAAGGCTGAGGGGGGATCTGATCAATGCCTATAGATACTTAAAGGGTGGGGAAAAGGATATCAAGAGGATGGGGCTGGTCTTTTTTCAGTGATGTCCAATGACAGGACAGAGGTAACCGGCACAAACTTGAATATAAGAAGTTCCACCTAAACATGAGGAGGAACCTCTTTACTTTGAGGGTGGCTGAACACTGGAACAGACTGCCCAGGGAGGTGGTGGACTCTCCTTCTCTGGAGACATTCAAAACCGGCCTGGACATGTTCCTGTGCAACCTGTTCTAGGTGGACCTGCTTTGGCAGGGGGGTTGGACTAGATGATCTCCAGAGATCCCTTCCAACCCCATATCATTCTGTGATTCTGTATTCATGTATCCTCTCATTTACCTGAATATGGCTATTTTTTTTCCTAATTAAATCAGTCAAGGCTTTTATGGGAACTCACTGATTTAGGTTGTGAGGTCAAGATACTATGAGCATTAGTAGCAGCCAATCTTTAGAGAATTTCTTTGAGAAAGTGGATTTATGCTGTGCTGACTTTTGAACACTGAACAAGCTAGAGAAATGCCAGTGTTTCCTTGAGAGAGAAATACTTCTTGTTGCACTCTTGGTGACAGGCATAGCAAAACAGCTTATCAAAAAGAAGTGACTGTATGTGACTGATAGCAATGAATATAGATGATATATACACAAGCAAAAGGAAATGCATGACATCAAAGAAAAACCAGGACTAAAAGATGGTTGATGAAATGGATGGGAGGAGGAGATATTATGCTTGGTGTAGGTATCTTGCAGGGATGCTCCTTATTTCCTGCTCTCTGCCAGGATGACTTCCCTCTCTTCTGGATTCTCCTGGGGACATAAAATCCCAGTTTTGGTCCTCTGGCTTGCACTCGAGATAAGTACTTAAAGTCACCTAATGTAGATAACACCACTCCCACAGCATCCATCCTGTCTTTACCTCTGAATAATACAGGGGTTATGGAGAGTTAGCACTTGAAAGAGACACTTTAAAGAAGAAATTTGTGAATCTTCTGCATAAAACCAGAAAAGATTCATGAAATCAGAGCCTACTAGTAAATTGGTTCAACACTCTCAAAACCTGTAGCAGCTACACCACTACAAAAACACTGCAAGAATGACGGGTAAACAGGGATACTGCAGAATTTTCTAATAATCATGGTCCTAATTGAAACTGGAAAGGAAAGCTTTAGGAGCTTATGCTGAGTCTTGCAAAGCACAGGGGAAAGATATAGTGCTATGAACAGTTAAGGTCATAGTATTATAATCTGAGAACACAACCACTACTGGCAGTTATGCTCTAAGAGGGTGCCAGTATGAGTCCTGATTCCTCTGTGATGAATGATTTGGAGCCCTCTCGCAGGCATGAGTCATTGTGCTAGGAACTGTACAAACAGGGCTGACCCAGCATGCGGTGGATGAGTGGGTCCTGGAGGGAGGGAGGTGAGCATTCAGTCCTGCATGTGAGCAGGCAGCGCAGGTGGGGCTGAGGGAGGAGGAACAACATTAATCCTACCTGGCATGAGCCCTCACTGGTAGTAATGGAAGATAGCTGTTACTCCAAAGCACCGATAGCATGTGCCTGGATCTGTCCCTGCAAAATATTTTTCATCTTTATGTTTTCATCACGCTCTCGTGAACCTTACATGTACAAAATTCAGCTCCTTAAGAATTCTGTTGGCTAAAGTTTGCATGGTCATATTGTTGTGGTTGTTATAATGGAAGAAGTATTTATCTCATTCTCCATTTTTTCCAGCAGATCATTTGCCTATCAAACAAGACATAATGCAACAGTTATGGGGGCGCTAAAGTATGTATTACTACTACATTTTCTGTTTTTCTGTGTGATAGCCTATTCTTTTTGTTCTGGGAGTGGCCAGAGCTCACTTTCTTCATGTTTTTAAGAAAAAATAAATATTAGGCATAATTAAATCACTAAGTGTGAGATCATTTGGCTTCATACATGGTATGAAGATAGCTGTATATTGTAACTCCCTTGCTAGATATTTATGAATGTCTCTTCTTAATGATGTATTACATAGAAGCTGCATTAGTGTTTCCCCTCAGTTCAGTGTATCCCTTAGCACTTAGTGAGCATCTCTACATTGTCTCTGCTTTCCTTCTTCATCTCCACCCCATCCCAAGCATAGCTTCATCCCACTCCTCTATGCTGTCTTGGGGTTTTTCCGTTTTCTTTTTCCATGTCTGTCCCTCCTTCTGCTCCTACCAGAATTTGACCATTATGTCCGTTGCCTCTTTTTCCCATCGCTTAGTCCAGCATCACCAGGAAAGCTTTAGTGCCAAATTTGATTTCTAATACTGGTAGGGGATGTTTCACACTGACATGCATGCACACACACATGCTCTGGTGGAGGTGGGCTTTCACAGCTTGAGGAAAGCGGTGGGGCAAGTCCGGTTTTTCAAACGTTCTTAGGAAATGAAGGCAAATAAACCTGCTAGGTAAAATTGATCCTAATTCCAAAGAAATGAAATTATATGCTGAAATAAGGTAACAAGAACTTCTTAATGTTCACTGGCTGTAGTTTGCACCTAGTTACTGCTCCACATGTTTTTGTTTAGCACCAGTGTATCACTGGAAACATCAAGAAAGGAACATGCGGAGAAACATGACCTTGCTTTTGAAAGAACTGGAACATGCTTAAATTAAACGCAGAAGTTATAACAAATGTAATAGAGTAACCCCCTAAACTCCTCTAACATAGCCTGTGCCTGCCTCTGTCTTCATCTATACTTTTGTTGCTTTAGCGATTGTTCTAGAGTGAGAAGCATCGTTAGGAGAACTGTTACTCATCACAAACATTAGTCTTACTCACCAGAGCAGGAATCGTTTTCAGCTTCTGCCTCCCAAGATCCCAGGTGTTCTGATCTGGTGTTCAGTGTTTCTTCCTAGCATTTCACTTTCTTCTAGGGTCCCTAAGCACAAACAGTTGGATTATTTTTAGCTCAAGTAAGTTTTGACTGACCAGTGCCAATTCCCCAAATACTCAGTGAGTTCTCAGTGGGACTGAATACACCCTCAGCAAGTTCGCTGACGACACCAAACTGAGTGATGCAGTTGACATGTTGGAGGGAAGGGATGCCATCCAGAGGGCCCTTGACAGCTTGAGAGGTAGGCCCATGGGAACCTCATGAAGTTCAACAAGGCCAAGTGAAAGGTCCTGCACCTGGGTCAGGGCAATCCTTAGTACAGATACAAGCTGGGCGGAGAATGGATTGAGGGTGGCCTTGAGGAGAAGAACTTGAGGGGTGGGGTTGGTTGATGAAAGGCTCAACATGAGCAGGCAATGTGCACTTGAAGCACAAAAAGCCAACCATGTCCTGGGCTGCATCAAAAGAATTGTGGCCAGAAGGTCAAAAGAGGGTAATTCTGCCCCTCTACTCCGCTCTGGTGAGATCCCACCTGGAGCACTGCATCCAGCTCTGGGGGCCCCAACTTAAGAAAGACACAGACCTGTTGAAGTGGGTCCAGAGGAGGACCACAAAAATGATCAGAGAGCTGGAGCACCTCTCCTATGAAGACAGGCTGAGAGAGCTGGAGTTGTTCAGCCTCAAATAGAGAAGGCTCCAAGGAGGCCTTATAACAGCCTTCCAGTACCTGAAGGGGGCCTACAGAAGAGATGGGGAGGCACTCTTTATCAGGTAGTATAGTGATAGGATGAGGGGTAATGGTTTTAAACTGAAAGAGGAGAGGTTTAGATTAGATATCAGGAAGAAATTTTTCACTGTGAGGGTGATGAAACTCTGGAACAGGTTGCCCAGGGAAGTTGTGGATGCCCCATCCCTGGAAGTGCTCAAGACCAGGTTGCATGGAGCTTTGAGCAACCTGGTCTAGTGGGATGTGTCCCTGCCCATGGCAGGAAGGTTAGAACTCAATGATCTTTAAGGTCCCTTCCAACCCAAACCATTCTATGATTCTTGTGATGCAGTAATGGCAGGCACCTTATTTCTTTCCTGATAAAGTTGGCTTTCTAATCTTTTTCTTGCAATACCACCTTTTAAAGACATCCTTTAATGTGGGTTCCATTTCTTGTAATCAAGAGTTTGTGCAACTGTTGCAGAGGAATTCACCAAATGGTCTTATGACAAGAGTCTGCGATTGACCATGTATAGTTCTCTTAACACATTGTTTGTTCTGAACAAATTTTTCACTATATGCATGCCTTCAAACAAATTAGATGGGCTATATGTTTTATTCTGACTGCTTTTTCATTACATGTTCATGTAATGGCCATTTTTAGTATTGAATACCCTTCCTTGGTAATCTTACAGGGACATTTTTGTTAAGAGCCAAGATAATCAGTCACCTAAAGAGTCTTTTCATATTCCATATTCACAGCACTGGCTTTTTAGATGTGAGCCTCTGAAAAACACCTACCTTATTTATCCCTTCTCCTTTATTTTTATCCCAAGCAGCTATTCAATAAAAGGAAATAATAATAAACTGTCTAGAAATGAAAATCTTTTAAGTTTTCCATCAGTTCCTCAGGTCCCTCTGTTTCTGTGCCTCTATTCTCATGGATTGAACTGTGCTCTGTGTGAGTTTCGCTGCCTGACACTGCCGAGTGTGGGTAAAAGATCTGCTTGGATCTGTGGTTTATTTGTCTGTCTGGCTTTCATATAATGTTCAACTTGCTGCTTGAACCCCGTCCAGGCATGAACAATGTTTCCATGGATCGTCAGGGTTGGTGAGGATATCCTTGGAGTTAATGGGCTCCGTAGTAGCCATTTGAAACACAGGGGGCCTTCTGGCATTCTGTGTCTTGTAATTCTGGCACCCTTTAAAATATTGTTAACAAAATTTTAAGTTTTTAGTTTCAAAGCAAAGCTGTCAGTAGGAACTGAGACTACATGCAGGAATGAGGTAACACAATGTTCTGCTTTTCACAGAATCACAGAACTGGAGAGAGCTGTTGTCATCGCAGGTTTCGTTGCGGTTCCTCAGAGAAAACAAGGAGTGAGATGCACTCAGGACGTCATCAAGATTAATGTTCTCATGGGTTCAAAAGTGCATAGACTCTGGGGTGTCACAGCAGACAAACTCAGCTTGGGGGTGAAAGATGAAGTAAACCTGCTGGATCTACTTGTCTTCATTTTGGGGTCTTGAAACTGTGGCCTCAAAGTCACAGGATGTGGCCTTCATGCCTATAAATTTGTGCCAAAGTAGTTTATTGACAGCTTGGTTTGTTACAATGATGACAAGAGTAGTCTGTGATCAATTGTAAGGGCTGAAAGTGAATTTGAACTTCGAAATTACCTTCTTATTGGAAACAGAACATGCTCAGCAATGACAATGTCATCTATTCTAGAGACCCTCCCCAGCCCTTCTGAGACCCTGGCCTTGTTTACCCTCTGTATGCAAGTGAAAGATATTTTGGAGACACCAAACTCCCTATCCCTCTTGCTTCTTTCTTCTCTTTAGCTTAATAATAAAAAAGAGAATAAAATTGTTGTAATCCAAGTCATTGATTTCTGAGAATGTGGAAAATATGAACTTAAAAATGTTTTTTTTGGAAAAAATTAGATGTGGGGGAAGAGATGGTGCAAATGATGATTTTCTGCAAATGTAAGAGTAATAACATGAGTGCCATGGTCGAGAGCCAGGAGAAAAACAAACCAGAAAAAAACCCCTAATGTTAAATATTTGCCACTTCTGTAGAAGAGAGCTAAAAAGAAGCAGTTGCGAGGAGCAATTCAGCAGCTTATAGTGTCTGGTTTGCATTAGCGAGCATCAGGTCATTCCAGTCGCCATGTTGTCTTTACATATTGCACAACTATTTATTTATTTTATCTGGAGCAAAACACACTTCTGAGGAAGGGAATCAGGCTTCCTTCCATGTCAATGCCCCCAATTCACCAAGATGTATCTAAATAATTACTGATACCTTCATAGAGGATATATAAAAGAGTGTTGTATCCTCTTTAGGAAAAAGAACTTTCACTGAATTCACGACTTGGCAGAATCAGCTCTGATCTGCCCTGCACAGCATTGACCCAAAAGAGGATTCTTTTGGATATTAATTCTCCTTCATGGAGAGTTTCACTACGGAGCACTTGTGGACAGGTGGCTTCTGGGGCTAGTGACCTCTGGCAGATGGGGCAGCACTGAGCAGCCAATGCCTCAAGATCTGTGAGCATGTCCTAAGCCAGTGTATGTCCCCAGACAACTTGCGATCCCATGACAAACTCTAGCATGACACTGTCATCTGGATGCTATATTGGTGTTCTTGGTATAGTGATGTTCCCCATGCTTCTTTCAAGGTTATGTGTTAGAGGAGTCAGATAACTTGCAGGAAGAGCTGTCCCAGAAAAATCTTTCAGGTCTTTTGTAAACAGGATAAAATGAGACAAACTTCTTTTTACAATAGCATTTGAAATGCAAGTATTTTGAAAAACATTTTAAAAATTGGTTGCAATTGGTATAAAGCATAAAACTGCTAAAAAGCTTATCATAAATATAGAAGAGAAATGGGTGTTCTCACTCGATCATCCATGTTATGTGTTATGCTTTGCATATGATATGTTTGAGGATAGCTCGAAGGGCCTCAGTGTAGCAACAATTTTAAGCCCAGGAATCTTCTCACTGACCTTAGATATGCTGCGTCAAGCAGCACCTTTCTGTCTTGCTCTGAATTACATACAGATACAGGTTTTCACTGCCATGCCAGACACTAACAGATCCGCATCACTTTATACAAAATAAATTACCATGTCCAATTGCTGAACTTCAAAGGACATGGAAGCTAGAGCTGTCTGGTTCTGCAGTTTTGGAATTACTATAAATTTCACTGATTTTTTTTTTTTTAACCAAAGAAAATTACAAATGTCTGTTTAAGGAAAAAACAGAAGACTTCCATTAATTTTTTCCTCAAAAGGAAAAGCAACATTTATCTAACCTTGAATACTTCCCTGACTTCTTCCTGTGCATTTTGTAGGTCTACCTTCAGAACATATGGACAACTTGAGTAATTTGATTGCTTCTGGGCATACTATGGGTATTAAACGTCTTCATCAATTTTATAACTTATCTTTTCTTCCTTAAGAGCATCTGTTGCCTTGAGCAATGAGGAAGTGCTGGTTTTGCTCTAGGACGAAGAGATGAAGAATGTCACACCCCTGTTTTTAATAATTGTGACCTGGTTTTCCTTCCATATCTGCATGTTCATCCCCCAAGCAATATGCAAATAGAAATAGGAACTTGCAACTTAAGAACTGGATTGCTCTGAACTTAGAGCCAATAAACCAAAGATTTTTCACTCTCTCTTTTTCTTCTCCAACAGAATTTCACAACTTAGGGACCTGAAATGATAATCAAGTGGTTTTTGATATGTCAAAAATAGCTAATCAGAAGTGCATGCAAATATTCCTTGTGATTCATGGTGATCTTTTAATAATAATAATTTTTATAATTATTTTTTATTATAATTATTCGTCATTATTTTATAATTCTTTATTACCCAATTATAAGGATATTATAGGCATCCTTGAGCAAAATAATTGTTTGGACCCAAGTCAATAGTCTCCCTCCTTTTGCAGTTCCTGCCTGAATGTGTTACAAGTGAGCATTTGAGCCCTGAGTTTGGGTACTAGGTAGCTGGATCTCTGTGTGTGTTAGAAGTGGTCCAAGGGGAAAAGGTGCAGAGATGGAGCAGCCCTGTGGAAGTGATGCCAGACCAGGGGTGTGGGTCACGCTGAGTACTACTACTCCTGTGTCCGTCTGTCATGGAGCCAAGTACCAAGCCACAGACCTTTGCTGGTTAGGATGGAGTACCTGACTGAGCTGCTGGACTCTCACCAGCAGAGGGAAAAATGGCATCACTGGACCTGCGTCTGTGTCTCCTAGACTTTCCTCCTTGGAATAAAGAAACTGCTACAACTGTGACCAAGGAGGGATGTCCTTGCTCAGCCTGGCCATCAGAGTCCTGCAAAGGAAGCCGGAAAGACCAGAGCAAGATTGCTGCCTGCCTTTCTCTCCATGGAGTGGTAGGCCTCCTGCCCTATGCTGGCAGTTTTAAATCCCTAATTTTAGGATTTAACATGGAATAGGAGGCTGAATGCAGTGTGTTTAGAGGGGAAACCGGCAGCCCAGTGCAGGCCCTGGCGTGGACAGGAGAGCACTGCAGGACATTAGTGGATAAAAAAGAGATAAACAGAGGATGAAAATGTACTTTCTGTCCTGAAGAGTTCACAATCTATGTACAAGACACGAAAAAACAGCGGTGTAGAGGAAAATACACAGAAATGAGTCAGGATGGACTCCAGAAGCTGTGGGAGTTTATCTGGAGAGCCCTGCTACTCTCTCCTTGCAGTGTCCTCTGCAGGTGTGGGTCTCACCCCACGCCAGGTCAGTGCCAGCACAACTGTGGAGTAGAAGACTTGTGCGTATTTCAGAGTGGAGATTTCTGCATTGCAACTCAAGTGTTGCACTGATGGAAACCATCTTATATGTTTCCTTTCATGTTTCACTCACAAACACAGATTGGCAAGAGCCTTCAGTCTTGCAGGGAAGTATGGCATGGAGGAGGACACTGCAGATGCTCTGAGCAGCTCCCACCAGTGCATGGGAGAGCTCATCAGCAGCATCAAGCTTGAACCTTCTCCCCAGCCTAGGAGGACCTTCTGGCCATGGGCCCTCCCCAGGCTGCTCCGGGGTGGGGATGGGAGCTGAGGAGTGTCTCTCAGAGCATATCCTGCACGGAGCTGCCAGCAGCACCAGCCTGGGGGAAAACGTCACTCAGCAGCTTGGAGAAGTGCCCTTGACTCACAAAGGACTTTTCATGGTGGCATAACATCGTCAGCAAAGCCTGTGGGGCAAGGGCTGCATTCCAGCTGCTGCCAATGTTCCAACCTTCCCTTCCTGTCTTCCTAGCGCAGCCTTTTAGGGCATCTTGAGACTATTTTCAAAGCATGGCTCTGTTCAGGAGTTTCCCTGGTTGTTTCCCTACTCCTCAGTCCTCTCACTGGCCTGGCTGCACCCTCAGCCTGTACTTCTTGTCCTCAGCTTTCCAGGTTCTTCCCCTGGCTCTCTCTTTCCTGCCCTCACTCATGGAAGAACATTTGTTCCTTAAATGTAACCATAGGTTAGGAAATTCTCCTATCCAGCCAAAGTAAATCCATTCTTTCCCATGTAACCGTTGTCTTCCGGTGCTCCAATTACGTGTTTTCTTTCTTTTGACTAGATCATGGCAATTTTCTGTAAGAGACAGCAGGCTCCCTCAGACGAGCAGATGAATTCATCGGACACTTTGTAGTCAATGAATAATGGCAAGCAGCAAGGATGTGGTGACCTTGGGGGGATTATAGCTATTTGCACAGCGTGGAGCCTAATAAGGCAGGACCTAATAAGTCCTGTCATACTAAAATGTTTTGTGCTGAGACAGCCTCAGAGTCTCTGCCTCTGTGCTGTGTCTTTTCTGAAAACCAGATAATCTGTCTGCTGGCACCAGAGAAGTGTTTTCCTTCTTTCTCTCAGAAGCATCTAAGCTTAAGTTAGATGTCACACTATGTTATCATAACATGTTAGAGCCATGTTGTTTTCCGTATTGCTTTACCAGCTTAGGTGAAGGAAACTTAGCTTATTAAGAAACTGCTAGGCTTAGCTCCGTGTGTTTCTTCCCATTATCAGTTCTAGGACAAAAAGCTGTAATTTCTTGTGGAAAGCCTGTCTACAATATGAATTTATCAGATGCCTTAGGTCCGTCTGCTCCCACTTCACCATGTGGGTCCTCTGAGGATTCAGTGTAACTTTCTAAGGCATCTGATAAGTTCAGATTGCAGACAGACTTTGCATAAGGCTTAAAAATATACTAAAATTATTAGAAATAATTTTATTAGAAAATTATTTTCTAAAAAAGAAATAAAGACATTCAAACCAAAAGCTGTAACTTGCTTGCCTTCCATTACCTGATTTCCTCTTGCTTCTGAATTTCTTTTTAGGCAATGAGAACAAAGACTTCTCTCAAAAGTCCCAGTTTATTTCTGAAGAAGGGTGACCCCACTTCAGAGTCACCCCACCTCAGGTTGCCTTTTGTGGTCTTGCTAGGTTTCATGGTTACACTGGGTGTCATACAGAAGTCTGTTCATCTTTTCCTCTCCCCCACCTTCTTATGACTTTACCATCAACATTAAACTTGTTACATAGTGTTGGTGGCAATTTTGGGATCCTATATGGTGTCTACGCACTGTGTACCTCTTTGACCAGCTGTCCTGCTTGCTTGCCATTGCAGGGGATTTAAAGGATCTTTCCTGGACTATCATCCTTAACTAAACCTTTCTTTTCTGCTGTATAGGGTAGTTTTCGGTTTATAAAACATGTCAGCAGCCATTTCCAGCCAGTTGTCTTTAGCAAACAAATTGTTTGGTCAAAATATACACTGTTTTTCCCTGGGCAGAAAGCCTCAGAGAAAGACACAGTCTAATGTCTGGGAGTCTGTGCTCTGCTTGCTCCCTTTCCAAACATCCTGCCAGGCTCAGCTCAGCTCCTTTTCTCTCCTAGACTGCAGAGTATAGCCCTGTTGCAAAGAGGAATTAATTTCTGATCCTTCTCCCTGCGTATCCAGAAGACCTGTCTGCCCTCAAGCCATCCCAGAAAACCTCCCTTCTGCTGGTGAAGGAGACAGAGCTGAGCAGCCATTTTGCTCTGTGTTACTATGTCTTTCTTTGCTTTCAGCATCACTCTCATCCCCTTCTTCAGCTTGGCTTCAGTGCGTTATAACACTGTCTGGAAGATTAATTAGGTCTCTGCAGTGCAAGGCTGCCTTCCGTGCTTTTCTGATGGCATGTTGGAGGCCCTAGTACGTGATAGGCCTGTTCTAAAATGTCCACATAACAGAAACATTGAAGCCCTGTTACCAAGATCATTTTTTAAAATATATCAGCTGAATAATTTCATGTATTTTTCAAGTAAGTCCTGGAAGGTTGCCTGCAGTATACGTACATTGTATATAAAGCTTCACATATATAAAACAAGCAAACCAAAATTAACATCAGAAGCCTGTGGAGATATATCAACTTGAATGCTTCTTCATATGTTTAAAGGATTGGTGCATAGTTATTCCTACTGTCTCACATTATACACATGCTGAATTTCAACAGAAATTGAAATGACCCTTAATGTCACAGCTTTGCTAGGAAGGGAGAAGCACTGGATGGATTGGAGAGGACAATGTGTTGTAAAGGATAAAGGAGTCATCAGAGTGCAACATCCTGCTGCAGAGGAAAGTGAAAACTTGCATGTCCTTGTCACATGACAATTCCAGCCACCACCTTCTTTTCTAGTTTTTAACAAGAGGCTCATTTAAAGGAGCGAAATCTTTGTCCCACTGTAACTGAAGACAAAATGCTTATTATCTTCTGTGGAGGTAGTTTTTCTCTTCAGGGACTTGCATGGACATTGCAGGCCATATCTAGGTTCCGCTTTTTTCAGAAAGGAATCTTTCAGTAGTCTTTGTAAATCATTAAGTAGCTTTCAAATTCACACCCTATTACCTGCAAACCCAGCTATCATTGGGCATCTGAAACCATAGGAGCCAAAATCATTAGTGGTTTTAAAGAATCTTGGCATAGGTTTTTTTTGGCACACTCTCCTTTTGGCATATTCCATATAGAGAACAAGAATGCACAGAGTTTGCCTGCATTGCCGCAGATTATTTACAAGCACCCTCATCTATTGCTTTACATAATCCCCCGTGGATAAGCATTGTTTTGTTAATTCAAGTAGTCAGAATAAAATTTACAGAAATTAATTTTTTTTTCCCTCTGGCAACAAACCACCACAATTTCAACACTATTTTTTTCACTTATTTATGAAACTCTAGATTGGTTTTGGAAATATTAATGCTACAAGTCATATAGTGATTGGTCTCCCATTTCCATAATGTTTTCAAAAGTGTTGGTTGCAGAAAATGAGCAAAGCTTGTCTGGTGAGCCTCCACGTAAAGATGTGAGACACACTGCTGGCCCAGATGAAAAACCTCTTGGATTGAATGGCCTCTCCTACTGTTTACAGCCTGGTGTGAGTGGCGCAGCACCAGCCTTCTCCAATGGGCTTTTATCTCTGCAGATAAGTGAGAGAGAAGGGAAAACACATCAGGTGGCTCAACTCACAGGTTTTAAAAATGAAATAAATCTATTTTTTAAGACTAAGGATAAGAAGTGGAAGGAAGGTGAGAGAGGGAAAGAACTTGTTTGTTTCTGGCACTGGAGAAAACAGATCGATAGTTTCTTAGTTGTATTTGTTCAGCCAATTTATTTAGGTATCTTCTCATGTGTAGCATAAAACCATTGGCCAGATACAACAAGGAATGGACTTCATTAAAGAGAAATAAATAAAACATGAAGTTATTTTGGCTCTGTAATTACACGGGCCAGAAATGAAAATTAAAAACAAGATTGTTGAATGGAAACTTTCTATATGTTTTTGATTACCTTGCGTTGACAGCTCTTCAGATTATACTGATTCCCGTGCCAATTTGCACTGAATTTGCAGAAAGAATTTATGAGGTACTGTCTCATCTCTAGGCTGGGGGTTTCATACATTTTCATTAGGCACACTGCATTCTGACAGCAACATTGTCTCTTGGAGAAACTCCCTTCCCTTTCTGAACCTTATGCCTCTGATGACAACTACGCCTCACACTATTTTTAGACACAATTATAAATCAGCAATAAATTGCTCATTGCTTCATTATAAGGTAAAAATGTCGTTGATTTTATTTTCTTGCCTTCGCCCATTCTTTTCTGTCCTTTTGACTCTTGACACACATTTCTGTATTAGCTGATTCTCCCTGTGACCGTCTTCCCCCTGCCCACCCACTCAGGTTTTTGCTTAGGTCTCCTCACTTGGTTGTGTTGTGATTTCTTTCTCTACCGTGCTGCCCAGAGACTCGCGTGTGTTTTACTTCTAGGCATTGCTATTATGCTGGTGGCTTTCTGCCTCTTCTAACTTGCAACACCTAACTAGCACCCCTTTTTTTATAGCAGCTTACTGCTATACAGATGGGGGTAATTTTTTGTGTTTTGTCTTGATTGCAGAGTGTAGTCCTGGCCTGTGACTGTAACTCCTCAGCTGCCACAACAGAGTTATATTGTTGTTATGAATGCCTTAGGTTGATTAGGGTTTAGTAAAAAATTTGAGACAGTAACTCAGCAAATTGTATCATCGGAGCCAGTCCTAACTTGCGAGTGACGTCTGAAGTAAGGCTCTTAAAGCAAATGCTTTAGTTCATATGTTGTCAGCGGAGCAAGGTTGTGATCTTTGGAATGGCCAGAGGCAGGACCTCCTGTGCTTGACAGCTAAGCCAACATGAGATTTCACTGGAATCCTTCAACAGCACCCATCTCTCCATCAATTAGAGCAGTTAAGCTTATACTTATACTGCTCCATCAGGCTTGTACAATTAGATTTGCAAGGGAGCTGAGTCAGAGAGGTTTTATCTGAGCCGGGTTTTCAAAAGTGTTTCATGCTGTGTTGGGTACAAGCACACTCTGAAAGACTCTCCACGTAGGGTAAAGGTCCCCAGTTTATAAGCAGCTTCCATTAAACAGTCCTAAATTCCAGGAGAACTAATCTCTTCTGCTTTAACGTGCCCACTAAATTTATTTTCCTACTTCCTAACATATTAATAAATACTAATTGATGTATATTCAGCTTGGTCCCTTTGGCTAGCACTGACTTCTTCCAGGTATCAACTTCTTTCTAATCATATTCTCTCCCTGACCTCTCTGGATCTCAGCTCAGAATTTCACAGCTGGTACATCTTGTGTGTTTGCACAAGGATAAAGCAATACTTATGTACTTTATAGCTAAGCCATGAATTCTAGTAACCAAGGTTTTTCTGAAAGCTTGCAATTTGATCAGGGAAATGTCAGCATGATATGCATTTTCTATTGAATCAACATAATCCAAGATAAAATAAAATCAATTTAGCAAGGTTTTAAATACCTACTGGGCTTAAAATATTTGAACATGCTATTTCTGGTTGACTAATTCCTCTCCATGGGCATTTCAAGTCTGTTTAGAATATATAAAACTTGTAATAAAACTTGTATACATCCCAAATAATGCCTAAAATTATATGGCTTAAATCGAGCTGGTTTTATGTATAATGTAATCAGATAAAAAAGACTGAAAATTCAAAGGGTGCTATAAAAGCATGGACTTACACAGCCTTACAAATGAAAAGTTACAGAGACCAAACCCAGAGAGATATACATAATTTCTTTAAGGTTTATATGTCCAGAGAAGTTACCTTTAAAGTCACTGAAGAAGCTTTGAGGTATCTGAGTTTAATTTGCTGGATGACAAATACTGTTTCTCGCACTTTCATAGCAGTTTCATGTGGGAATCACATTGTCTTCAACAGATACCCTGTTACTGTTAATGGCAGATTTCATTGGTTTAAGTGATAGGAAGATTCTCCCTCTGCTCTCATTGTTTTTCCAGTCAAACAGTTATTAATGCCTCAGGTGAAAAAAA